>SNQJ01S0057614.1:0-14431 GCA_010110895.2 Picea sitchensis | reverse complement strand
TGCGGGGTCTAGACTCATACACAACATGACGCTTCCACAAATATGGTTGTCCTAAAAGAACATCACAAACTTCAAGGGGATAAATATCTCATAATACCTCATCTTTTAAAGGCTTGATGTCGTAGGGAAGACGACATTGTTGGTTGACACGAAGATCTCTTCCTTGATGAAGCTAGATGATGGTGTAGGGTTGTGGGTGCGGTGTCATTGGCAGGTTCAACTGCTTGATGGTATTTGCTGAAATCAGGTTCTTCTGAATACCGTTGTCGACAATGAAATGAATCGGAGCTCCCTTGACCCACATATGCGAGTGAAAGAGGCATTCCCCTTCCTCTGGTTCTTCTGGTTCGCTTGACCGGACTTTTGTGGTAGCGACCATGGCCCTAGGTTCAACATTGATAATCCGCTTCCCTCCTTAAGGATTTGACTTAGAATCATAATCGACCTCTTACTCAAAAGCCTTCAACTCGGCCACGAGGGACTACTTGGAGAGACATTCGTCGGTGTTGTGCCAAGGAATTTTATGGTACTCACACCATTTTCCCATGTCCTTCTTCGTCTTCTCGTTGCCCTTCTTATGTTGCGGCTTGGACAGATTGTATTGAGGGTAGCCATCTTGACTTGGTCCCCTGGTATGTGGGTTCGGGTTTCCTTTTCCCTGCTTCAAATGTGAGGGGTTTGCAAATCCAAACTCTCATTGTTTCTGCTTAAATTTCTGCTCGATATTCACAGTGTATCTATAAGATGTGCCCAATGAGGTGATGTCCAAGAACTCCATTTCTGTTTGAATGTATCTATGCAAACAATTGAGGTATTTGAGCACTAGATGACGCTCAGAATATTTGATACCAATTTGGTGCATAGGGTATGGAAAATATTGGTGAAATCTGCTACCGTCTGGTCCCTTTCTTGACGTAGGGTGGTCCATCTGGTGTACTGGTCCTCGTAGCTTCCAACATGGTAATATTGTTCTTTAATGGCGTCCCGGAAGGAATCCCATGTAGGGGCCACCACAAAAATTGCAGATTCCTCCACGGCCCTTTGCTCAGAGTAAGTTTCCACCAGTATTTAACATGGGGGATGACCTTGAGGAGTGCAAAAGTGATCTTTTCCCGATCAAAAAAATTATGGACAGAAAAATATGCTTCGAGCAGATTCAACCATTTATCTACAACATCTGCATCTATCAGTCCTTCAAATAATGGAATATCAAAATAATCGAGTTGGATTAGGCAAGAGGCCACCTGTATCTACCTGGAGAATGTGGGAGGCTTTAGACAGCCCCAAAAGTGTAGAACTCACAATTACAAAGAAGTACAAAAAGATGTGCTGAATAAAAATTGGACACGAGGAGCCAGTTGGAATAGGTGGGTGGCCACCAATATCCACCTAGATCAAGGGGTTGGTCCATCTACCCAAGTGAGGGCGGTCCTATAATCAATTTCCAGGAATGACAGGAAAATGCAACAAACAGAAGGGAGTTAAACTATGCTAAATGTCAGGGAAATTAAGGCTTGAAGGAGACCCATAGCCATGAATAAAAGAGGTTATCCATGGGGAATTCCTACTCATAAGTCAACAAATACCTAATCATAATGGTGCTCAAGTAATGGAAACAAATTTGTTTGAATTCATAAGAAAACAATCATGCTTTAATGCTTCATGGAAAAATAGCTTCATGGTGAAGTATCAAAGCAAAAAAAATTGGAAATGGCTCAGAAATATGATTCCAATGGCACAAATGGTGCGTCAATCAGAATTTGGATGACGGGATAAACTACTAAGGGAAGGTCTGAGAGTTACCCCTACCACCAGGTCAAGCATGGGGACCTAATGGTATGTGTGGCATCACTATTCTATTTTTTAATTGCATAGAGTATAATGTTAAAACATGTGGTACTGAGAATCAACTACATGCAATGTGCAGATATTGTGTTGGAGAGTTTGGTAGGATAGACTACCCATTGAATGAGAGGAGAGTATTCCTAACCTATGCCATTAGGTCCTAAACATACATTGGATAGTGATAAACTCTTAAATTGTCCATAGGATCCATCGTGCACATAACCATGAGAATCCCCCCAAAATCGGATGATAATGGGGGGAAATGATCAAGTATGGGAAGGTGTCCATGATGCCCCTAGCTATGTGTACATGTAGCATGCCCCATGTGATGGACATGCACATATGCACCATGGATGAAATTTTGGAAAGGCAAAGGTGGATCACCCATATGTGATTTACATATGAGTTAGAGGGATTCAAATTTTGGGTTCATAAATAGGTGCCACCATACCAAGAATTGTCTATGGATATGGTGAACAAATGCTTATCTAGAAAATCTTTGGATTCAGCAGCATATTGGTTGGAGGGATGAGGGTACTGAGGTAAGAAATAGAACTAATGATCCATATCGTCCCAAGGGTAATCAAAAGTGGTAAGGGACTCTAAAACATCATCACCACAATGGAAGATAGGAGAAGCAAAGTCTACACTATTAAATGGAGTGGTGGAAGATGTGGTAGTGAACTCATTATCAATGCCATGGAATGAGAAGTATGGTTCACATGTGTGACATGTACCAAGCTAGACTGAAGACTAGTGGATGAAAGCTCCACATATGTTGAGACCGAAGAGGCATTAGTCATACAAGGTATGCTTTGATGTACCTTAGAGGAAAATGGAGAATTTTCTAACATATTTGATCCCATGGAAGTTGAAAGGTATAGAATTTGCATGCAATTCTCATTGGTTTTCACTTCATGGGAGCCAATTTCAAAAATGGGTTTACTATTGACCTAGAAAAAACTTTCTCACCTAAGGGTGAGGTCCTCTACTACAAGAGTATGGTGGGCCTAAGAAGCAGAATACAACTTGCAAAAGATCTCAAAATCATCTCGATACTAGGGTATTCAAGGATAGTGATGAGAATAATGGCCATAGGTATCGCACAAAGCACGTGAGTGTTTTTTTTGTAAAGACTTAACATGTTTAGTTGGTGACTCAGAAAGGGGAAGTTTCTAGGTATGGAAGGGTCATGTCCTAAATCATCTATGTTGTAAAGTTCTTTAAGTTCTCAAAGCCTGGGACAATTGAAGGTAGTGTGGCTAGATACATCGCATATGGCACATGTGGGTATGGACCTAGATGGAGTGTTTTGGGTGGCCATGGCTTGTTTAGGAGTGTTTATGCCCCCTTTCTTTTTTTCCTTTCCCCCCTTGTAAACTCCTTTCCCAATCTGCATTGGTTGAGGTGGGGTATGCGCAAGTGTCCAAGGGGCTACAGGGGTCATTGGTATTGGCTGCACAATATTCAAGTCCAAATATGGAGTTGGCGAAGAGGGTGGGAGAGGAGTCAAAGGGGGCTCCAAATACCAAACCAAAATCTCTGAGGTAAGGTTAGGAAAGTTCAATGTGGCCATGACCAGGGTATTAACTATTCTTAGAGGTGGAAATAAGAAAGGGACTTGACCAAAGGGGTAATGTGGATGTGGATGCGCTCTTGGTGGTGGAATAGAAGATGTCAGAATTGAGGGACCAATCGATAGTTGTGTGTGTGGGCCCACTGGCCTATGATTGGATGACACCATACATACACTAGATGAACTAGGGTGGGTAATCACAGGAGTATGTTTGTAATATGCACCAAGTAACTTTAAATCTTTATAGACTCCAAGGATGATGTCTGAAAGAGAGGGAATTATTTGGCTTCTACCCAAGGAACACACCACTTGGTCAGGGTGAAGTTGTGTTTGAGGATCGCGGTAGGTCAATTGATCTATGCTGACAAGTTTCCCATTACGGGGGGGATCATCTTTTGCAAAATTGAAGAGGAAATCACCTTCATGGTATACATGAAACTTTGAGCTAGAAGGATGTTGTAGTCAAAAGGGTCATCTATAACTATTGGCTTGGGGTTTCAGAACCATTGTTCGAAAGGCTTTACCAACAAATACCCTATAGGCTCCGCCCTATTCAATCTTCAAGTACTAAAGAAGGTCTCACCCGAGGCACCATGAGAATCATAGAGACCATAAGCTTCATGCAAATATGTAAGTTTTAAGCCTTTTACATTAATTCAATGCACACACATATTCTTAAAAAATATANAGCTAGACTGAAGACTAGTGGATGAAAGCTCCACATATGTTGAGACCGAAGAGGCATTAGTCATACAAGGTATGCTTTGATGTACCTTAGAGGAAAATGGAGAATTTTCTAACATATTTGATCCCATGGAAGTTGAAAGGTATAGAATTTGCATGCAATTCTCATTGGTTTTCACTTCATGGGAGCCAATTTCAAAAATGGGTTTACTATTGACCTAGAAAAAACTTTCTCACCTAAGGGTGAGGTCCTCTACTACAAGAGTATGGTGGGCCTAAGAAGCAGAATACAACTTGCAAAAGATCTCAAAATCATCTCGATACTAGGGTATTCAAGGATAGTGATGAGAATAATGGCCATAGGTATCGCACAAAGCACGTGAGTGTTTTTTTTGTAAAGACTTAACATGTTTAGTTGGTGACTCAGAAAGGGGAAGTTTCTAGGTATGGAAGGGTCATGTCCTAAATCATCTATGTTGTAAAGTTCTTTAAGTTCTCAAAGCCTGGGACAATTGAAGGTAGTGTGGCTAGATACATCGCATATGGCACATGTGGGTATGGACCTAGATGGAGTGTTTTGGGTGGCCATGGCTTGTTTAGGAGTGTTTATGCCCCCTTTCTTTTTTTCCTTTCCCCCCTTGTAAACTCCTTTCCCAATCTGCATTGGTTGAGGTGGGGTATGCGCAAGTGTCCAAGGGGCTACAGGGGTCATTGGTATTGGCTGCACAATATTCAAGTCCAAATATGGAGTTGGCGAAGAGGGTGGGAGAGGAGTCAAAGGGGGCTCCAAATACCAAACCAAAATCTCTGAGGTAAGGTTAGGAAAGTTCAATGTGGCCATGACCAGGGTATTAACTATTCTTAGAGGTGGAAATAAGAAAGGGACTTGACCAAAGGGGTAATGTGGATGTGGATGCGCTCTTGGTGGTGGAATAGAAGATGTCAGAATTGAGGGACCAATCGATAGTTGTGTGTGTGGGCCCACTGGCCTATGATTGGATGACACCATACATACACTAGATGAACTAGGGTGGGTAATCACAGGAGTATGTTTGTAATATGCACCAAGTAACTTTAAATCTTTATAGACTCCAAGGATGATGTCTGAAAGAGAGGGAATTATTTGGCTTCTACCCAAGGAACACACCACTTGGTCAGGGTGAAGTTGTGTTTGAGGATCGCGGTAGGTCAATTGATCTATGCTGACAAGTTTCCCATTACGGGGGGGATCATCTTTTGCAAAATTGAAGAGGAAATCACCTTCATGGTATACATGAAACTTTGAGCTAGAAGGATGTTGTAGTCAAAAGGGTCATCTATAACTATTGGCTTGGGGTTTCAGAACCATTGTTCGAAAGGCTTTACCAACAAATACCCTATAGGCTCCGCCCTATTCAATCTTCAAGTACTAAAGAAGGTCTCACCCGAGGCACCATGAGAATCATAGAGACCATAAGCTTCATGCAAATATGTAAGTTTTAAGCCTTTTACATTAATTCAATGCACACACATATTCTTAAAAAATATAAAAAAACACACAATTTCAATCACACTTATACACGGAGATTTACCCTTGAAACCCAAATTGGGAAAACCAACAACCTGTGTAGAGTGACACCTCTATATCTTATTCATTGTCTTTTAGCTTCATTATTTAAAATATGATATCTATGGGATCCTGTAGCATCCAAAACCTCTAATCCATTGACATATATTAGACTACAACCCTAATTCCTCAACTAGAATTAGAAAACCATGGGATAAACCACAAATTCGTCCATGCACCACAAAACCTCCAATAGCAAAAATTGTTTAGTAAATATTGTTAAGTAACAGAGGCAAAAACCGCAAAAAAATGGGGGTTCCACCCCCCTACAACCCCTCGTACAATGGAGGCTTTCGACTCATTGTGCCTAGTGTAACGAATTGCATGTTGAGTTATTCATGCAAATAATATAACACATACCCATCATTTTCCCACTTGTTGCTTTCTTTACATATAGAGGGTCACAAGATTACATAGTCAACAAACCAAGGTAGAAATGCCCATTGTTTCTGTACACCAAGAAAACTTCTCAGTGCTCACATACTTTTTAAATGAATCTACAACATTCTTCAAAGTGTCCACCTTCATCAGCAATACCGTATTATCTTCAATCATGTCTCTCACAAAGTGATATTGAACATCAATATTTTTTGTCTTTGAATGACAAGTTGGGTTCTTGGCCAAGAATATTGCACTCCAACTATCACAATCTATCCTTACAGCTTGTTGTACTAACCTAATACCTAAACACAATCTTTGTAACCATACTGCTTACTTTCTTGCAAGAGTGGTTGCCATGTATTCAACTTCTGTAGTTGAGAGTTCCACTACAGACTGTATTTTTCTCATCCAACTGATTGCTCCTCCAAATTGGTTAGACACATACCCACTTGTAGATATTCTACGAATCAGATCTCCAACCCAGTTTGCATTAATCAACCCATGTATTTCTAACACTTTATCCAATATTGGTCTTCCTTGGTAGCACAATCAATAACTAGTAGTGCCACACAAATACATGAAAACTCTCTTTAATGTTGTCCAATGTTCCTTCCCTAATTTTGACATATAACTGCTCAAAAATCCTACTACATGTACAATGTCCAATCTTGTACAGACCATTGCATATATCAAACTTCCAACCACACTAGCATACGGAACATGGGGCATGTCCTCTTGCTCTTCTTGTGCCTAGGCATGTTCTCTTCCTCTTCATATGTGTTGGGACATTGATCTACAGATAAATTTACACACCTACATGAATAGGAACCCTGACCAGTGTACATTTCTCCATATTAAACCTCTACAATATTGTCTCGACATATTTCCTTTGATTTAACTAGAGTTTCTTGTTTTCCTTATCTCTTTTAATTTCCATTCCCAAAATGAAATTTGCAACACCAAGATATTTCATGTCAAATTTAGAGGGAAATTGAGTTTTCACATCCTGGATACTTTCCTTGTTGTTTCCTATCAACAACATATCGTCCACATACAATACATAATAAATATTATGATCACTTACTAATTTGAAATACACAAGATGATCGAATTCCCTCCTTGTGAAGCCAAGACCCAATATATAAGTATCAAGTTTTTGATACCACATCCTTAGTGATTGCTTTAACCCATACAAAGACTTTTTCAACCTACATACCAACTCTTTATTTCCCTTCACTACAAATCCTTTTGGTTTCTTCATGTATATTTCTTCTTCCAGATCCCCATGTAGGAATGTTGTCTTCAAATCCATTTGTTATACTTCAAAATCAAGAGCAACAAGAACATATAAAGAAATCTAATAGAAGTTAACTTGTCAACAAGAGAAAAAATTTCACCAAATTCAATTCCCTCTACCTAGAAATATTCTTTTGTTACTAACCGAGCTTTGTATTTCTCCACTTTTCCTTCTGCATTCAACTCCTTCTTAAACACTCATTTTATTCCAATGGTATTTCTTCCAACCTTCAACTCCACTATATCCCAAGCCTCATTCTTGTCGAAGGTTGTCATTCCTTTAACCATGGCCTTTTTCCAGACTTTTCCATCCTCTGAATCCACTACCTCCCTAAAAGTTATAGGATCATCTTCAGTATAAACAAAGAAAAATCAAAGTGAAAATTAGATGGAGTATACCTTTTATATTTCCCAAACCGATCTCCTCAAAACCAGGTATGAGGTTCTTCTTCTTATTTTTCTTGTTCTTTTGTAGTGTCTGATTCACTATCCTTCAATTCAAAATTTGTTTTCTCTGGATCTTCCTCCCTAGTTAGGACTTCGCATTTGACAACATATTTTATTTCTCTAAATACCACATCTTCACTATACACTATCATCTTAGCTTTTGGGTTCCAAAGCTTATACCCTTTCAAACCATCTTTGTATCCAATAAAGATACACTTTCCAGCCTTTTATCTAGCTTACTTCTATTTTCCTTTGGAACGTGTACATAGGCATCACAACCAAATAACCTGAGATGTATAAGAGAGGGTTTCTTACCAGTCCATACCTTGTGTGGAATCTTGTCATCCAACACTGATGAGGGTTATCGATTTACTAGGTAACATGCAATACCCACTACCTCTATCCAAAATTATTGTCCTAACCTGACACCACCGAGCATGACTTTTTCTTTTTCATTCAACATCCTAGTCATCCTTTCTGCAACTCTATTCTCCTGAGATGTGTATGGATTAGTCTTCTGCCTTGTTATACCACACTTATTACATAATTCTTTGAATTAATTTCTACATAATTCTCCACCATTATATATCCTCGGCACCTTAATTCTCTTCTCTATCCGATTCTCCACAAGAGCCTTAAAATCTTTAAATTTGTCAAAAAATTCAGATTTCTTTCTGAAGCAATAAATGCATGTATTCCTTGAGAACTCATATATAAATTAGAAATAGTACATAGATTTACCCAGTGATGGAATCGACACAATTCCAAACACATCATTGTGCAACAATTGTAATATTCCCTTTGCCCTTGTACCATCGAAGGAGAATCTTACATGATTCTACTTCCCATATAAGCAAAGTTCACATAAATAAAAATCTAAAGAGAAATTGGCCATACCTTCAACCATACCTTTATTGTGTAGTACTCAAAGGCACTTCTCTTTGATATGCCCTAGTCTTTCATGCCACAACATAGTTTTTTCTCCAGAGATTGTAGGAGTTTTTCCTTCTTCAACTCCAATCTCAGGAAAAATGGAATTGTTGAACCTGTCACTAATTTCTTCCCATCAACTTATATATAGTTCCAATCAAAAATCCCTTTAGCAACAACATTTCCCCTCAAACCATCCTACAGGTTTCCTTTTGAAACATTATTTTTACACCTGCATCATCCATCTTGCTTACATAAATCAAATTATGATCCAATCCTTGGATGTACAGAACACTAAGGAGCTTCAACTTGGATATTCTGATCCATGAGGTTTAATTTGTCTTTTCATCGTCCTAGGATTTTGGTTGTTGAGTCATCTCCTAGAAAAACATCACCCCCATCATGCCTTTCATATTCGTAAAACCACTCCTTGTGAGAACCCATATGAAAGGATGCACCTTAGTTGACTAGACATGCTTTGTGATCTACATGTGTGCATGAAGAATGTGAGTACACATCCCCTCCTTCATCCGTGGAGGTTTTTTTCTTCCGTAGAGGAGGCATCACCAAATCCCTTCCCTCTCTCAACACTTTTGGATCTATATTTTTTCTTTTAATGCCCTTCTTTTCCACATCTCCATCATACCTTTACAAATTTTAAGAGAGATTTAGATCTTCCCCTAGATTTAGATGTCTCAGTTTATGACTTATTTTTATTTCTTTCTTGGGAGTGTCATCTTGCAAATAAGGCATTTATGCTCTGGCTTTCCACGTTTTTTCACCTCATCTACTTTGACAATGAGGATGAGACCACATCATCAAAACTTAAAGTAGTTGCATTACTACCTATGGCTATAACTAGACTATCCCACAAGTCTGATAAAGGGAATAATAAATTGATACACTTGTCTTCATCAAATATCTTAATATTAACATACAAAACTGACTTACTATAGTATTGAAGGTGTCCAGATGCTCTATCATCGAGTCTCCATTTTTCATCCTCATGTTGTACAACTTCTTCCACAGGAACAATTTTTTTTTTATCAGGGACTTAGATTGATACAAAGCCCCTAACTTATTCCATAATTCCTTGGTTGTAGCTTCCCCTGACACATTCAATAATATTGAATCTAAGAGACACAACCAGATTTTTCTCTTCGCCTTCTGATCCAACTTTTCCTAGTGTTACATTGACGTTACTAGATCCACAATGACCCATTGATCTCTGTCTACCAATAGATATTCCATATTGAGCTTCCAAAGCACAAAATTTTTCCCATTAAGTTTATTGATCTCTATTTTTGAACTTCTCACCATTTATTTTCACCATAAGAATCAATACCACAAAGCTCCCACTGTAACAAGGTTTATCACAGACCCAATCCAAACCCCTAGCCACAAAGGCATCCCTTTGAAGCCAATAACAACTATGACACCAAATGTAATTTTTAAACCTTTTACAATAAGGAAATGCACACACACATTCTTAAAAAATAGAAAACAACACACTTGCAATCACACATAAACACAAATATTTACCCTAGAAACCCAAACCGGGAAAACCAACAATTCATTTAGAGTTGCACCTCTAATTCTTATTCATCATCTTCTAAATTCATTATTTACAATACAATATTTATAGGATCCTGTGTAATCCAAAACCCCTAATCCATTGACCTGGATTAGACTACAACCCTAATTCCCTAACCAAAATTAAAAAATCATGGGATAAGCCACAAATCTTCCCATGCACCACAAACCTCCAAAAGCAAAAACCATATGCTAAAAAACAGATACAAAAACCACCCAAAAAAATTATGGGGGCTCCACCCTCCTATGACACCCTCGTTTTGCCCAGCACAATGAATCATGCAATGGGTTGGTCATACAAAGAATATAACACATACCCAACAAAATCATGAAGGAACAATACATGCAAGAGACATCCAACGAGACCATGCAATCATTTCAAATTCATTCATAACATCCATATGAGTGTTGTGTATAATAATAATTCACAAGCATACATTCAAACTATAATCCACAAGATACAGAGACAAAAGTGCCTTGTGTTTCATTCATTAATCTCAATGTCATTTACATGCATTTTACTACACAGAGGTCAAAGCCTGCTCATAGCACATTCAAAGTCAAAAAGAGGTGAGCAATATGATCAAATTTTGATCTACTTTCTCTCTCATATTCACATAATATTTTGAACAACCATTGAAGTGGAACATAACCCAAACTGATAAAATTATTAACTAAGAATCTAACTCATGTAGAACTAACATAACAATGAACTACTAGCTAACCAAAAACCCAACCCTTACATATTTGCATGCATTCCCCTTATGTTTATCGGAGCATGGCCATCATATAAACCTTTCCAGCTCACCCACAACCTTGACCATGACCAATGGAATTCTTAAAAAAATGGTTAATTTCATCATTGAAGATCTTCTAGAATTTGGCATGCATGCAAACTTTACAAGTCTTTGCATGCAGTACAAAACTAGTTGGCACGCGCAGTAGATCATTGGTTGGCAAAGGTGTTGAAACTTGGCGTCACACGATGCAAACTCTTGGCGCACACACAATTCCATCTTGTGGCATGTTTTTGGTCTTGCCAAAACCTTAGGGTTCCAATTGTTGAAACGTAGTTCAATACTGAGAGGGGGGGTGAATCAGTATTGCTTCTTTTTCACAATTTTAATCAATTTTTAATTATTAAAGTTATTAACCATAAAAATTTATCAACAAGAATGTAGAGTATGCATAACTAAACGTAACAATCATAAAATTTGTATTCTCTTTACAAGCAACATCTTGTAGGAGACACCAAACTCCTTTCTTTTGAGAACCCACTCAAGGAGACACCAATCCCCTATTTCCAAGTACCAACTTGAGGAAGTTGAAACTCCCCGTAAATCAGGCACCAACCTATAGAGGACTCAAATCCTTTGTTTTTCAAGCAACAACTTGAGGAACTTGCAACTCCATGTTGTTCAGGATCCAACCTGTAGAGAACTGCAATCCTCCCTTGCTCCTCCCTTCCACCCTCACTTCATGTGTATGTTTCATGTTTCATTTTCTTCCTTGGACTATGCTCATGTTTTTTATCATTTTAATTGGGTCACAGAGACACTTTTCTCTCATCATATATTTAGGTGTATATAGTCTTCTAAAAGGTGTATGTTATTGAAACTATGTGTCTCTTTGTAAAAGAGAAAATGAACCAATGTGCCTTTTCATTTTATTAATGTTGTTTTAGTAACAAATTTCTTCCTCTATTATCATTTTTAAGAAATTTGGTGACCTTGGTTTCTCTTCAAAATATCTTTAAGTTGTTCAACATTTATCCTTTCACATGCCAAAATCTTTGTAGCAACAATGGAATGGTTGGGTGACAAATTTCGTTTCCTATTGTTGTAATTGTTTTTGAATAAACCCTGACCTTGAGGAATTAACTAGATTTGAACTTCCATTTACTTTCGAGTGCATTTCATGTATTGTCATGGTGGATGGGTGTTAATACCATGGTCCCTTTCTTCATAGTACCAAGGTGTTGTGACCAATAGCTAAAAGACAAGGCACAAGCCTTGTTCTGTAACCTAGCTCGAGAGCACCTCTTTTATTCACCAAGTGACCATGCCCTATACCCAAGAGTTATCTTGGTTAGCTCCTTAATCCATTGCAACTTCATATTTTACCATATGACTTTGGCCAGTGATCAAGAGCGAACTCACACAGTGCTAATCTAGGCATTGAGATAGATCAACAGTGCAGAATTAATCAAACATTGAGTGGATGGTCCAGGCTTAACTTAAGCACGTAATCAGATCAAAGGTTGTGTTTTAATCGACGATTGAGTGGACGATCCACATGATTTTTTCATTTGAGAGATGCACTCGAATTAATCGCAGGCCAAAATGTGATGAACCATAGTGTTGAAACATGGTTTATTAAAATTTTCATAATAGACTTTTTCGCATCCACCCTCTATGATTAATTTAGGCGTGTTTTGTCTTAAGATTTTTATTAGAACCATATGATCTTGCTCCCATTTCCGATCCAACGATCCTCGATCCATCATCATCGTTCACTGTCTATCCATAGTTTTTACAATACCTATGGCTTGGTTGAATGATCTAACGATCACATTCATCCTCCTGGTTTGTCAAACTTCCGCCAATCTTCAGGTCTTCTCTAATTTTAGTGTCGTCGACATTAGCTCTAAAAAACTTCTTGTTAGTCCCAAGTCATGTTCCAACAACTAGTTAAAAATATCCCTTTTACATGTTCCCCTACAATTACTACAAACATATTGCATTTGTTGGATTATTTAAAGGTCCAAGATATCTAATAGAGACTTTGATACCAGACCCTTTGACACCTACTACATTTCATTGTGTTGGATTACTGAGAGGGGGGATGAATAAATAATAGCGTAATTATAATCCTTTTTCTCCAAATAATCCAAGTGTTATATCAATGTAGAATTATTATCCAATAATGAGCAATAAGAAATGAACAATCACACACATACACAGTACACCAGTGTTTTACGTGGAAACTGCTATATGCATTGCATGTGTCCAAAATATATCTGTCAATTTGGAATTCATTAGCATTGTTTGAGCCATTTCTTGTACCGTCATGTTCTTTCTTTCAACAACTCCATTCTGTTGAGGTGTCCTAGCAACAGAGAATTTCCTTTTTATTCCATAACTACTGCAGTAGTCTGTAAATTCCTTTCAAGTGAACTCTCCTCCATTATCAGATCTCAAGCATTTGATTCTTGAATCCATCTCATTTTCAACCATTTCCTTGTATATCTTGAAGTTTTTAAAATCTTCTGACTTGTTCTTGAGAAAGAAAGTTGCAGACATTCTTGTATAATCATCAACTAATAGCATAAAGTATCTCTCACCTTTTAATCCCTTTGTTGTAGTTGGTCCAACTAGATCAGTATGCACAATTTCCAGTGGTCTTGTTGTTGAATATTCCTTTGATTTTAACCTGGTCTTTGTTTGCTTTCGTTGTTGACAATGCTTGCATAAACTGTTGGTTGGTGTCGTGATCTAGGGAATTTCTCTGATTTCTTCTCTTTTGTTGACTTTGACAAGGTTATCAAAATGCATGTGACCCATTCTTCTGTGCCATAGCCAACTTTCATATTCCTTTCCTAGACAACACTTTTCATTTCCAATTTCACTTAACACATATATGTTGATTGAAGTTCTTGCAGTTGTACCGACCAATTTCCCCGAACCTTCTCTTCTTATCTCACACTTTTGTGAATCGAAAGTAACTTTATGACCTTGGTCACACATTTGACTCACACTTAGAAGATTATGTTTCATATATTCTACCAGTAGAACATTTTGTGCCTTTTTATTATTGTTCCCAATTCAAATTGTGCCTTCTCCAATGATTTTGGCTGAATTATCATTTCCGAAGGAGACTGGTCCATTTCTTTCCTTTCGCAATGTAAGAAATTTGTCTCTATCACCTGTCATGTGTTTTGAACACCCACTATCAACATACCAACTGCGTTTCTTCTTCTTAGCTTGTACAGCGACTGTGCATTGTTTATTGCTATATTGATCTTGCTTTCTTATCCATGTCATTTTATGAGGTTCTTGTCTATGATTGTTGTT
>SNQJ01S0057613.1:49757-61847 GCA_010110895.2 Picea sitchensis | reverse complement strand
ATCCATATTTACTTCTTATCAACCATGAAAAAACAATAATGAGTCATATTTACATCAAACACTATTGGGTACATTACCCAAAACTTTGTGCTATGGGTCTTTCTTCAAGGGTTGACATCAATGACAACCAACCTTAATCAACATTGTTCGGAGACTGTTAATGAGCTTGTTCTACTATATTGCTTGCAACTACTTGCCTTTCTGCATTTCTTCCATTTCATTTTGATGTCGAAGCACTGCAACAAATGCAACGAAGAGGAAAATAGACTTGTATGTCAAAATGGCATGAAATATACAATACCAATAAACAACGAATGAAAACAAAAGTAACACCACATAGATAAAATTAGAAATATGTACCTTCTCAATTCTTGTTCCATATTTGTTCTTTTGCCCCGTTTTCTTTTCATTAATGAGTAGCAATAGTTTCAATTTATTGCACATTGAACAACACAAATATACATGTAAGAATATGTTACCGAAGTGCAAACACAATGGGAATTGTCCATGTTTTATTTTTTGTATGATCAAAATCTATTCTGGGCGACTTGCTTGTCATCTTCAACACAATTTCTTGAACCAACACAGAAATATGATGTTTCTAAATATGTAACAAGGATATGGCAACATGCTTTGCTTTAGTATGAAGGAAATAACAATTTGTAGAAGTGTAAAACAAATAGGGACATATGAAAATATGTATTCCGATGTCAATGTAATTTAATAGTCTAATGTTTACTATGACTTATATGCATTTCAAATTGAAAGTAGAAAATAAATTGTATCATGATCGCTCTAATATGTATTTGATATATGTGCATTTCAATTTGAAAGTATAAAACAAATTGTATCATGATCACTCCAATATGTATTCAATATATAAAAAAAAATGATAGATCATTCTTCACATTAGACTAGACATGATCAATTAACATTCTTTGTACACGTTTTCTTTGGCCCAATAAGAAATGTAGATTCTGACTGTTCATGTAACTTTGCATTTTTTTTCTTGTTACACTAACACAGATCAATATTGAAGTCTTCTAGAACCACTATGATTTCATTACAATCTAAATTGCACAATGCTTTCACAATTGCATTTACTATGCTCACTAGAATTGCAAATGGGGTTGCATAGATATTAATTATGGCAATATGCAATCCTTTGACTATTACGCTTGCAACAAGCACCTCTACATTTGGTTCTTCAAAATGCATATATTCTAATATGGGTAGATGTTTTTTGACTAGTATCATCACACCATTTTTATTTCAATCAGACAGGAAATTGAAATACTAAAATTGTTGATTTTGCATCGACAATGTCATGTATGTTCATTGAATGCACAAAATATCAAATTTCATTGTATCATAGTCACTAGCTATATCATTGATATGAACGTGAAAACTACGTTTTTTCAGTGAAAAAATTGAAACACGGGCCTCCAATTACATAGACTGTGAATCATATTCTAGAGTCCACTTTGCATAATTGCACAAATGTTGCATCTTTGAAACAATTTTTTGTTTAACATTGAAGTTATACATAGTCAAAGGACTTAGAAGATACAAATAATCTGTACTCCTTACATGTGATAATGTTGTATAAACCAATCCATGTCTTCAAACCCAATAGGATCAAATAAAACACTGTCCAAGATTAGCCCCTATGATCCGTGTATTGTACGTGCACATATAAGTTGAAATGGGAATTGTTTACGAATTTTCATATGGCATGTTGTCACTTTTGTCGATGTTGGTTTTTCTACTTGCAATATGGGAATCCATTCAGGTGAAATGTCTTTTCTATATAAAGAAGCTAATCTCATCGCCTGCTAATGTCCAATATATGAATCATAGAACTTTATCCATAAAACATCATCCTTATCTATTTTGGTGTATAATTTGACTATACCATCTACACCATTCACCAAACCATCCTGCGAATTGTAGTTGCATGCATATATTTCAACCAACATATCTAAATTCATAACAAGTTGTGAAGGTAAAGTTGTTGTATGTTCATGACATTGTACACCACCATGGTCATCTTCTTCTTCATCAATTGCATTGATTAAAAGTTCCTTGCCAGGGATAAGCAATAGAATAATCGTGTTATGCATTACAACATCCTTGTTTTTATAAAAAAAATAAGGGAAAGTTGGGTGATTTGGAGCAGGTTAGATGCAATTCATGTTGATGTAGTCCAGATCGTCTATTGTTTGACTATTTGTTTTCATCCTATTCAGAATAGTAATAACCTTTCCATTTGTTTGATGCATTGTAGTATGAAACTCATAGCACTTCACATTATCTATCCAAAATGAATATGTTATGCTTTGCATGTTCATCATAAGGTGCTCAAATACCAGGGAATCATGTATGGGTTGTGCTTGATAAAGATCCCCACAAAACACCATATCTTTGTTTCCAGAGTATCTTGTTTGTACATGTTTTATTCTTTTTATCCRACTATCAATCAAAAATAGGAATCAACTTCCAACCAGAGAAGCTTTGTCAATGAAAACAAGTTGCAGTTCTTGATAAAGTTTTGACAATGTGTCTAACATTTCTCTGCTAAGTGGAACAAATTGGGACTTGTTGAAAGGCATCAKAAATGAAAAATGGGTTTTTTGTTCYACCTGCATTGTAAGCATATTTACTTGTATATGCTACTATCAATCCCTTTGACTTCAAAGGATCGRTTGTCTTATTTGCATCATGTATTTTTATAATCATTTGGAATATCATTTTTGTTGTGAAGGTTTTCCTTGTTCCTGGTCCACCAATAAGAAATAAGTACAATGGTGTTTTCACATCCCTTAGTTTCCTTAGGCCAATGTATTTGMYGATTGCTTGTTGTCCTTTGTTCAACATTCTTCTAAGTCTGTAATATTCACTATTTTCAAGMAAAAATGGGTGCTCTGCAACTTGGAATCCAAGATAAGTTGTTATGTTGCTACTTTTCCCTCCAACACAATGCAAATCTGGTTTCAAATCATATTGTTCACATTCAGTTKTCCTTGTTCCTTGTTGGCTAAATGTACCATAAAAATCAAGGAGATCATTGTATACTAGTTGAATCGATTTCTCTATAYCACCCTAGGTTAGATTGACATTGTATGTAAACTTARCTTCATTGGATTGTATTCTAGTTTAGTGAAAACAATAGGAGGCCATTTATGCTTTAATGTAGATTCATTTTTTTCAAATGACACATACAACATTAGTTTCTCTCTGCAAAAAAAATGATAATCAATTTAATTGTTATGTTTGACAAATTGTATCACATTTGGTTTTTTCTTTTTCGATATGTGATTACCATATCTTTTGTACTTGGAAACAAATTTAGTAAGGCAGATATTCTTAATCACGTGTGGGTGTTCAATATAGTAATCAATAATAGAGTTGCACATGAAATCTTCTGAGTTTTCAAGTTCTTGTTTCAATAAAAACATTGTCTTAAGGACAAATGTGTGTTTATCTATTGGTTATGTGTTTATAAAGATACATGGTCTTCAAATGTTGTTCAACAGCAGAGCAAGGAAAATATGGACTATTTGTTGTGCAGACATTTGTTGAAGATTCAACATTGCATTTTCAAGCATATAGATCATTTGCATAACATCAATTCTTCTTTTTTCATGTTCTTTTCATATCCTTCTAAATTCATTTGTTATAGATTTGTCAAATTTAGTCATATATGAACTACAATATGAGGTTGTGGCACATGCATTCAGAAAAAATTGTGCATCTACGTTTGCATTCCAAACATTTGGCATGTCTTTTTCAAATTTATTGTTCCAAATATGTGAAGGTTTTCATTTTAGGAACATTATCAGTTGTTTTAGTGTGCACTGTATTAGGAGAAAGTACTCATCCTCTGCTAGTCCCATTTCTACCAAGAAGTCTTTGAAATTAATTAAATTTTCATATTTTTTTTGGTGTAGTGATGAAAAAAATAACTTTGACTTTTTTGTCAACATCTTTGTCTGGTAACCCAATCAGTTCAAAAATAATTGTCATTCTCACCAATAGCATAGGGAAGTTGTATCAACAATGTGAATTATTTCGTTTTTTACATCTTCTTGTATGGCAATGCCAATGCAATTTGGCAAGATTAGGGTGTAGATGATCTACGCCACATGTTATGTACCTTCCAAAGAAGGTTGCAATTTATGAGTCACTATGCTTTCCATATATTGGTGCATATTCTATCCACAACAACCCATGTTCATGTTCACTCCCTCTATTTAAATCATTGATTCTATTTCTATAGTAACGAGTACAAGTAACTAGGTCTGTTCTTATCAGGGAGTCGATGTCCTTGTCTTCCATTATTTCAGAGTGCTTTTCATTTCTTCTATTCCTATACAAATTTGTCAATTCACACACCAATTCATGCCACTGATTCTCTACACTGGTGAATGTGACAAAAAAACGTTGGAGGTCCTAGCTGTCGTATCATTGCAAATACATTTTTCTTAATATGTTGGAAGTAATTAGGAGAAGTGTGAATATTTTTGAAATCTATGTATCCAATATCAGATTTAAGTATATTTTCCAAATTTGGTTTGTACTTCATGTCTTTTTCCAACAACTTTATTCCTTATAATTGTCCTTTTCTATTTGTATCCTCATGCAAGAAAGAACTTTGCCAATTATTATTCGCATTTCTTTGAAGAAAAAAATTGTAGTATGATACAAGAAATCCCTGCTAGCATGTAGCAACTCCCATTTCACTATTTTTGGTAACTAAATGTTTTTACAATGTAATTTTCATGCACATTCCCGTAGAAAAGGGTTGGAAAGTTCATCTCTTCTATCTATCTATCCATGAATATTCCAAGTGGACGTTGCCCTTCAGCAAGTGCAACTTCAATGATATTTTCCTACAAATCATGGATGCATTGCAAGTCTATGAATCCATGCACCAATGTTTCACTAGGTCTCTCACTATCCGATTATATTTCCATATCACTCTCACACTCATAATTTGTTTGTTCCGTGCATTTTTTACTATTTTGTTCAAGAATATGAGTCCATTCTTTGTTTATAGTGATGTTCCCAACCTTGTATAAATATCTGGAACACAATTCTTTTAATCTGTTCATGACATTGTTTACATGAACACTTCCCGTCTAATAGGCATTTTTGTATTGTAATCATATTTTCAATGCAATTGCAATTGTCATTGTTTCATCCATGAATTGTTGCAATGCTTTTTGGAAAATATCCATATGAACATGGATGTTGATTATGGAACCTGTCAAGCTCATCTGCGATCGTTTGTATCCCCATTTTCTAATTTGTGCAAATGCAATTCTAAGTGACTCAATTCTTTCCTCAAGTTCTGACAGTGTACTTGCAATGGGAAATGGCATGTTGCACCTTATCTAGTCTGGTGTTGCAAATCATGGCAACTTCCCATTTCAACTACTCTTTTGAAACTAATACATATCTTCTCAGAAGAGAATGTTTTATCATATGAACTCAAGATATGACATTCTTTCTTCAATTCCTTGTTCAAGCATTTAATGTTCTTCAAAAAATGCAATTGTTCACAAATTGCAAATCTATTTCTAGGTTTGTCTTGGATGTATTTCACATAGAGTCGACATGATTTCTTCTTTTTTACATCGATATGCTCAAGACATGAACATCTTATTTTTCTTTTCTGTCCAGGTTTTTCACTGGACTGTATTTGTTTTGATTTTGCATGTGCCACACTTGGTATTTTACTGCTACGCCTTGTTGAATTTATTGAAGCTTCGTCTTCTGCATCTTCATCTCTTTTCACCCCTTGATCGGTAGAAAACTTGCAATTACATTTTCTTGTTTCGCGCACTATCAGTTTTATTCTTTGGTAACTAAGTCTCTCAACCGCAGGTTTCTTTGCTTTATGACAACCCATTTCACCAACTGCACTACTATTTGATAATGTAATGTTATTCTCACATTGTCCATTATGTTTATCCTAGTGTCTTTCTAGTACATGTACAGAAACAACTACATTGTCCCACATAAGTTTTCTCAAATACAACTTTGTATCTTTATCATGCTTGTTTCCATGTGTATTTACTGCACCCACTATGCATTGGTGACGGTGCTCATCTCATATTTGACTGTACTTCAACCTTATAAATGTTTCATAGTGAATGTGAACTATTTGTGTTTCAAATGACAATACATCCATTGTTTTATCACAGTTCGAACCAACCAAATACAAGTTGACAATATTGTTGTCATGGATGGACCATCCTTGTATATTTACATTGAAAATGAATGATATCCATTGTAAACAAAATGCTCCACCCTCTATATTTCCTTTTCTATATGGCATTTCCATATTTACAAGATACTTCTTCCAATTTGCAATAGTTGTTGTATTGCCTACAAGGCCATGTCTGAGATATTGGTGCAAGCAATGCAATGCATTCTGGTCACCACTTTTGATTGCATTGCAAAAGGATTACACAATGTAAAGTCTCAACAATTTTGCATTGAACTCTGTAGCTATCAAATAGAAAAATGCTTCGAACAAATTATCACTGTAACTAGACATGACATGAATTACTCTGCGCAATCCATAAGAATGCATCATGTCTATATTAAATTTCCAATATTATTCGAGGTTTTTGCACATGGATGACAAGCAAGTATCAAGTTGTTCAAGATTGCATCTAGATAGTTTATTGTATAGAAATGGTTCGTAGTGACCACTAATAGGATTTTCATCATGAAACAAAATGCAATATGGATATGCATTTGCATTTTTGTTGAAATGAAAATACTCTGTTTTCATAGTTAGTGACCAAACTGCAATTGATATATTTAACCATTTTCTTAACCATCATATGAAAAATGTATCTCCCCATATCCCTCTATCATTGTCATTTATATTTGAATATGCATAACAACGCATTTTTGACAGATATGTGTCAATGTCACGAATCGCATGCAATTCATACAAGAAATCAGATCCTAGATCAAGCTCATATGATTCCAACGCTTCTTTATCTCCATTGTGAAACTGACCAAGAAATGATCTATTAATCCATTTTGTGATTCAATCGAAGAGTAGAGTAAATGAAGAAGGATGTGTAATGCATCAAACAAACAATCCTCGAGACTATATGTAAATGTATCCAATCTAAAAAGACCATTTCTATGTAGAACATGGTCAATATTTCCATCAACAATCTGTCACCCATTGTTTTCATAGTTTTCAACATCTATTGTATCTTCCACGTTCCAGTTTATGTCATTTAGATGATGCGTAAGCTTTTTCTATAGAATTGACCATAAAAAAAACATAAGATGCTAAATACAATTTCAAAGTAGCATACCTTTTTTTTTTAATGTTCAAGTTTGATTTTCTTTGATACATATAGGTTCTGAAATAGTCCTTTACCAACTTAACCAACTCTTGAAAAAGAAAAATAATACGCAACCACCAATTTTCCTTGCATACATGGGATAGCCCCATAAAATTTCATTTTATGATTCCATCGATGAATATAGGCGGGAAAAAAGAAAATTGGTTTGTGTAAACATTATACCAATGTCATTGCACATTTCAATGAAATGAAGTAACTACACAATGCATGAATAACAAATTATGAAGCAATAACAATGGATTGCTTTGCAACACATAACAATGGTGATGTCAAATGTCAAAACTAGCATTTTTTCTATGTGTTAGATTCAACTATGTCCGTCCATGCATCTTAATATATGAAAAAAGATAATGGAAGCAACACATTCATCCAGACACATATTTGACACATCATAGGTTCATAATCAGTCCATATTTATTACCATCCTCATTCGATCAATTATAGGAATATATTAAGCAAATCATGCCAACAATAATGGGGTCTTGTATATCGTGAGATAATTCCTAGAGTTAAAATGCATTGCACCATGTGCATTCTTCTAAATGTTTAACATATGACAGATTCAGACACACGACTAGAAACATTACAATAATATAGAGGCTCACAACAAGCCATTGGACCACCCATTGAACAATGAACAACTAGCAGTAACCCAGTAAAACAATCCTTTCTTTATCGTTCTTGCTTCCTTTTATATTCGTCGTTGCTCTAGAGTTGTGTCTCTTTCGGTTATGCTCCACTTTCTCTACTGACTAACAGTTTGGCACGCTTATGTCACCTCGTTGCATTCCTGCTAACCTTTCTGGAATCGGGGAAATATTGACTACCTTACTAGCTCATCTTATGTTTGTTCCACGTGTGTAGTTATTGTCAATATTCACATCAAATTGGCCACAGGAAAAGGTGAAATGAGCATGCACAAGTTAATTTGTGTGGGCACGGGACATTAACCCAAAACTTTAGGTGCCAAAAAGTACCCATGACTATTAGTTGACTCGTCCTTGAAGCAACAACATAATGGAACACCATATACCAGAATAGAGTAAGAGTAAATCATCATTAGTAATAGACCAGAGTATCAAACCAAGTTGTGGTGGCAGTTGGCTTTGAGAAAGAGAAAATCATTTGCCCAGGCTGTAATTGTAACCCAATACAGGTCCTAGAATCAGTCAAGCAGGCCCCAAGGTAAGTGATGACTTTGGAATTCATTTAGCCAGAGTCTTAACTCTTTCCCTTCAATGGTGTTTGTGGTCATGAGTCAGGGATTTGTTTAAATCACACCATCTAGACGCCAACCCCATAGATGAACTTAAGCTCCAAAAAGAGAGAGCACCATCCTCTTCTAGTGTTTCCGCTCTGAGAAGATAAGATAGAAGACATGGACCTCCTAGCTTGGTGGAGAAGATAGCCCCCAGCCTTGGGCTATCCACTTCAGCAAAGGTGATTATCCATGGTGATAGGAAAACCATCTTCGGGCTTAGAGAGTTAGCCGACTGTCGCATATTCAAAGCATGGTTCAGGAAACTTTGGCATCTGTGGTTGCTTCTTGTTGGAAAATAAGAGAGTAGGACCTCTGCCTACCAACTGGTGGCAAAGTGTTAACCTGCGTGAAAATTGGACTGTGGGTTCTTGGGTTGTCTAGTCAGACTGGAAATCGCACCTCCCAAAATGTGAGTGAAGTTTGGCCATTAAAGGAAACTTGAATCAATGGGAAGTGCAAAGATAATAGAGAGCATGGAGAAATCGGGGGTGATAGAGAATGGAACATGGAGTATTTATCCAATGACTGCATATGCATAAGCCAATATATATATAGAAAGAGAGAGAGAGAGAGAGAGAGAGAGAGAGAGAGAGAGAGAGGAGGTGCCAACCATAGGAAGATAAAGAACCACCCAATGAATTGATCGCAGAATAACAATGGAGTCCCAGTGAAGCCCTGTAGGTGAGGAGATAATGGTTTAGACTTGTCGTACTAGTGATATGCCATTTGGAACATGGCATCATGGCTAGGTATGTGCCAAGGGTATGGTTGATTTTTCTGAATCAGATTTCTTGACCCTTCAGTATAATATAGTGGCAACTAATGTAGCCCAATTCTGTGTGAATTCCTTTCCAGAGCCAATACTTTGTACGTAGGCCATAACTTCAAGGTAAATCAGAAATCTTGGAAATCTGCAAAACTGTCATTCTATCCAATCCACCTATGTGATTGGACTGTACGTTGTGCTGCCAGAAAGGAAAATTATGTCAACTATATACTCTTCGACTTGTTGTACATCCTAGTCTAATATCTACGTTGTAGATAAGAAACACATTTTCTTGGAATTGCTTGTAGATGCATGGTGTTTGCTCGTAAATGTGAGAAAATCAATTTACTATAAACAAGTGACTTATTTTGCAAATTACATGGCTTGTCATAATCATGGATGTACAACTATTGAAAATGCAGAGGTGTGGTATATCAGATACCTTTCGAAAAGCAATAGCCATAATAAAAAACCATCAAGTAGTCTACAGATAACCAACACACTTGCTTCCCACTGCTTGTATATGTGTTTGGTCCTAAATGGGAGTAAATCAATTTATTATAAACCAATGACCTATTTTGCAAATTACATGGCTTGTTACAATCACGAATGCATAACTATTGGAGATTCAAACCTTCAAAAGTGTGGCAATGCGAGAGGTTGACCTATGCAAGTTCCTCGCACAAAGGCTTAAAAACACAGTGTCAACCATAAATTTGAGCTAAATTGGAAATCTTGGAAATATGGAAAACTGTCATTCTATCCAATCCACCTATGTGGCTGGAATGCACGTTGTGCTACCAGAAAGGAAAATTTTTCCAACTATATACTCTTTGACTTGTTGTACATCCTACGTTAATCTCTACGCTACATAAAAGAAGCACATTTTCTTGGAACTGCTTGTAGATATGTGGCATTTGCTTGTAAACGTGGATAAATGAATTTACTATAAACCAATCACCTATTTTTCAAAATACATGACTTGTCACAATCATAGATGTGCAACTATTGAAAATGCGGAGGTGTGGAGGGGCGCCCTATATGGGTTCTTCATACAATGCTTAAAAACAGAGCATCTGATATCAGATACCCTTCGAAAAGTAATAATGATAACTAAAAACCATCAAACAGTCCATAGATAAGAAGCACATTTGCTTCGCACTACTTGCAAATGTGTTTGGTCCTAAATGGGAGAAAATCAATTTATTATAAACCAACGACCTATTTTGCAAATTACATGGCTTGTCACAATCACAGATGCAAAACTATTGGAAATGCAGATACAAAAGTGTAGCAATGCGGGAGGCTAACCTGTGTGGGTTCATCGCACAAGGCTTAAAAACACAACATCTTAATTACACTGAGCATAGGTGTGCGGGGTGCAAAAGCATTCAAAACAAACTGAGTGAATGCTTTCTCTATTATCATTCCTTGTGTTGGTGCTCTGGAAAGTATGCAGTTCACATAGCTATACTTGGTCTACTTAGGACTGTGTATCTTTCAGCCTTGCATATCTTCAAAATAGATTGAGCAAATGCCTGCTCTTTCCTTCTAAATAATAGCAAATGAATTTACTATAAATAAATGATATATATTGCAAATTACTTTGCTCATCACAATCACTGATGTTGGATGATTTGAAATGCATAAGTGCGAAAGTACAATAGTGTGTGAGGACAATGTGTGTTAGTTCTCGACACAAGGCTTAACGATAGACAATCCTAAGTAGACCGAGAATAGCTACATGAATTGCATAATTGTCGAAGCATCCAAGAATGACAATGCTAGACTACAAGCAATATAAAATATTCGTACAAGTATTGAAAGAATGGATTCATCGCATGAGGATTTAAAATAGTTTGAGTGATTTCTTTGCAAAGCAGGTTCCCATGAACAACATTTCCATATCACACCAGAAAAAGCACCAACACAAATTATAGAAAACAATAGGAATAAAGGAATCACAACATATAGCAATAAAGACATTATAACAAAGAACAAAACTATTGCAAATGTGGAGATGCAAAAGCATAACAACTTGTGAGCATGTCTTTCGTCCGCACAACGGTCAAAATTACAACAAGTCTTTATTGTTCCTGCCATGCACCTGTAGCCAATGAGATCACACACATCCAACTGCTATGCACACTAAAAAAACATGCAAGCAACAAAGCCATCTATAGAACCACCGAGATGCAGAACTGCAAGCGCCAATGTGCAAAACCACCGCAATGCAAACATGCTAGAGAATCGCTAACATACCAAATGTCCATTTTGTGAGGAAAAAAAAACTACATAAAGCACGAAAGACCTATGCGAGATGCAGACAAATCATCCAAGCAAAAGTTTCTACACATAAGTAGCAACGCATTGCACATTGCAACACTGAACATCTACAAAATCTTTGTTCTATGCAGTCCACACCCCCCTCTATTTTTCTTAGTGTTCCATTGAATTGCAAAATGGAGAAATATATCGTTTCTTTCTTTACCTCCACAACAAAGATATAGACCCATTGCAATGATATCAAAATGAACTAGGACCCTATTTCTTGCAATGATTGTATCAGATTCCTAACATCAATACATATCTTTATGAAAAATGCAGTTATCTGCATCTCCAA
Source organism: Picea sitchensis (assembly GCA_010110895.2). Classification (NCBI taxonomy): domain Eukaryota; kingdom Viridiplantae; phylum Streptophyta; class Pinopsida; order Pinales; family Pinaceae; genus Picea; species Picea sitchensis. The sequence goes on along the minus strand of SNQJ01S0057613.1, from coordinate 49,797 downwards.
ATGCAAATGAAAATGTGAAATACATAGTTGCATCGAGTTC
>SNQJ01S0057613.1:26060-46980 GCA_010110895.2 Picea sitchensis | reverse complement strand
GAACACTTAATACATGGGTGACTGAGGGGTTGTACTTCTATGAAAAAAAACAATGGATAAATATTGTTTGATTAACCATATGCAAAGTTAACAGTGGGATGAACAACATAACAAAAAACATCGTTCATCTTAGAAGCTAGATTTACGGAGAAAAAAAAAAAAAACTTACCAAAATGAAATGAGGGAGCCTCTTCCGTTTTGTATACTTTATCCATCTGAAGGCAAAGAAAATAAACATATTCATATGCATACCACTACCTAACGAGTGTATGTATGTAGAGCTTGTTATACCATCTCTCTTCTCATTTTTGTAGCTCACAATATAAACATAACAATATAGATTGATAAGGTCGTAGTCTAAACGTTCTATGTTTTGACATTTTTTCGAGGATATTTGCCCGAAATCTGGCTAGAAATTGTTGGATCTGTAGATTTGAGTGGTTAATTCTGTATAATCCGAGTGCCTCGGGGTTTTTCAACACGCTAAATCCATTTCTGCATTTAGAAATAGAATTTAAACAACAAAAAATTGTGATTTCATGCATATTTATGTCGCGAGATTCCAACGAAAAAAAATCAAAACGTAGAACAATTAGACAACACCATTAATAACACTAAATATTGTCAAAAACCAATATAAATAATCCAATTACAAATATTTAAATTCTTCAAAAGCTATCCTTGAAACTCATTTTTTTATCCTTGTTCCGGAAACAAAAGAATCTCATAAACCAACTTGGTGTGTGACCTTACAATTAGATTATTACATTATTTATAGTAAACACATGAATGAAATAGACCATTAATTTGTAAATATCATTCCATAATCAATATAAAAAAGACAATATTACTATTATCCCATTGCATCATAAATAGATCTTACCTTTGTTGTCATATTAATACTAAATGACTACAATAAAATATAAAATAAATATGATTTTTTTTGAAATGTCAAATTCATTAATTCAAATTTAAAAAAATATTTATTTAATTTCATTTTAATTTTCCAAAATTTATTAATTAATTTATAATAATCTTTTAAAAATATTGTTAAAAAGATAAATATATTTTAACATAATCATATTTTCTTTTAACTTAACACATTATTGTTAAAAAAATAAAATATGGACCATAAATAAACTCTATATATGAGGAACTCAAATCGCTCCATATTTACAAATTCTCTCACCATCAGAGTTCAGGACGAAATTCAAATCGGATCCCTGAGAAAATAACATCCGAAATGAGGGTTTGTCTGATTACTTACCATTTATTCCACGCCATCTAGATATTGTTAACCAACCAATTACCCTTGGAGACATTCTGTCATATACATATTGGACATAAATATTGAGAAGAATTATCCGCCACATGAGTTGCTATCTGAGACTCTGAATACAAGTCCAGTGTGGGACATTATCTGCCAGCTAAGTAGTGCACAGCCACAGCTTATGGGTATTGGACACTTGTATTCTATACTATGCATATTGTGTGAAGTGAAAGGTTTGGCAGCAGGTTTCGCCCATAGATGGTCTACTGTTGTTGTGGGTGGGTGTNACATTATCTGCCAGCTAAGTAGTGCACAGCCACAGCTTATGGGTATTGGACACTTGTATTCTATACTATGCATATTGTGTGAAGTGAAAGGTTTGGCAGCAGGTTTCGCCCATAGATGGTCTACTGTTGTTGTGGGTGGGTGTCGTCCATAGCACGGAATATATATTATATCGGGGAATAACGATGTCATAACAGATAACCCTCACCTTCGACTCTTCCCCACTGTGAACGTTTGCAGGTAATAATACAATTGGTGCCAATCAAATTAGTTTAATTATAATGTCAATCATTTTTTATTCGTCATGGTTCTGGAAAGAAAATCCTAAAATCATAGTTGAATTTTTAGATTCAGATTCAACTATAAAATTCTTGGTCCGAAGAAAATATCAAATTTCAGATTATATAGATAATTTTGAATGCTTCGGATGCTTATGCAGTGACCTAGAATTGATTTTTGTTTTACTCCTTCCATAAGTTGTGGCATAAATTTTTCTTGGTCGAATTCATCCTCTTCGTAGAAATATTGTTTACATCTGTATATTTTGATAAATAGGAAACTAAATAGGTCCTGATGGATTATTATTCTGTCATTGAGCTCTCTAATACTGCTGGGGTTTTAACATCTCCCATATATTAGAGGAAAAACAAATTGGGTTTTATTCAGAGACAGATGTGGCAGTAGGTATGGTGGGATTGGGTGTTTATTTTGTAATGAAGTTGTGTAACGCTGATGGATCTTTCTATTTTGCCCAGAATCAGAGAAAAAGCATATTGGGTATTGATCAGGGAAAGCGATGTCATTCTTAAATTTCAGGAATGCCAAGGTCACAGTCCATTCGCCTTCTTCAAGCCAGAGGCCTTCTCACAATTCATCCAAGGCTTCTCTTCCTGGAAATAATCTCAAACAGGAGCAAGATGGAATAAGGGAGGAAAATGGTAGAAACAAGATGGAATAAGGGAGGAAATGGTAGAAACACGAAATTGAAAGAAAGTTCTGATCAGGGGAGACTATATTTTCCAGAGTATGCAGGTGGGACAGAAGTGGCTATGAGAAGGGAAAACCACAGCAAATTTTCATCGGCAGAGAATCATGAGATTGGCCAGAGTAATTTGTTTGCTCTGCAGAATGAGGTTTATATCCAGAGTCCGAAGAAAGGTTTAAATACTGAAAATGGGGATGAAGAAGTCGTTAATGGACATGCCAAGACTCAAACTAATGGTAAGGATTATAGGGCCAAGATAGAGCACTTGCAGCTGTGGAACAATGGATTTGGTGTTCTAGAAGCCTCCAAAGGATATGCTGCAGATATCAGGAGAAGCTTATTTCATATGAAAGAGAGATTAATGGACAAGATGGTTGTCACTCCCATTCCAGGAGAAGCCCTGAATAATGCTCGACAATCGGTTGAGACAATCATAAAAGACATGACCCATGCAGCTCAGGGAATGACTAAGGATTCTATGCAGTGAATTAAGGGACGGCTTGTAGAGATACTACCATATCTTTCTCCCCATCACACTGGAAAGGTTAGCATCAATTCATCTGACTGCGTTCTGATTTGTTCATATAAAATAAGAGATTGAGAACATTTTTATATTGAAACCATGTAACATATATCACATGATGAGCACAAAATAACCCACCTCATAAGTCTATTGCATTATTAGTGGGCTGTACTTTTGTAGAACTTATAAAGGAATTCCATATCAAAAATTTTGTGAGCCATTTGCAATTGAATCATGAGCCATTTGCAAAAGTATCATGAGTCATTTGCAATTGAATCCCCTCGCCAATCCTGGTGATTTGAACAGAGAGTAATCCATAAGCTGTAGGTTTTAGCACTTATCCAGAGGTTATTGTGCCTCAGTATTCCATTTATGTTACAAAAAAAACCAACCTTGTAGCTTGTCCACGAAATTTGATTTAGGTGACATTAATATCTCTTTCTGATAATTGCAATATCAATTTTGACCTATTAAGGAGTTGGGACGAGCCCAAATCAGTTTTTCCTGTTAAATTTGATCTGAGGATGCGATATGTACAAAATAGATGGGTTGAGGCTTGGGATTCTAGCATGGTAAAATGATTTGTTATGGACATATATGGTCTAATTATTTCTTATTTTTAGAATTTATTAATGCATCTATCATGGAAGAAACTCAGATTAAAGTTTTTTCCTTCATTAAGATTGTAGATGATGCGGAAAGGGAAATTCTGGGTATGTCTCAAGCTGTTGCTCCTGGATTCATCTCGAGAGCTGAAGGGAAGAACTCCTTGGAAGAATTTAATAAGCAAGAAATTCAGCCTGAGGAGGGTATTCTATCATCAAAAGCTTCGATCATATCTTCTGCATATCCTCTAGTAACATGGGCCCGCTTAAAAAGGCTCATTTTCCAATTTATCACCTAATTGTAAGAATGTAGCATCCATTTTAGCATTACTGGCTAGACACGTTGAATGTATATGAGTCATTTTGTTGTGGATTTTTTCTGAAACGAGTTCTTCTAGGTGGGTGCCATATCACCTTCTTTAATCCATGCAACTTAATGTCTCAAGAGTTTTCTGGATACTCATATCAAGGATGTCAGGTTATATGCAACTTAGTAATAAGAGGTTTCATGTTTATATGCATCTAATATTTGTGGTTCAAAATGCAAGTGGCGCTGTGATTCCACAGTCCAAATTCAGGAACTGTTACGAGTGTAACTGGCCCTCATTTGAAGCAAGAGTTTATAACTTTATAAAATTAACTGAAGATGGAAGTCATATTATTTCCATTATAACTCCTCATGCTTTGGGTTTAGGTGCATCGATCTTACACTTTAACACAAAAACTGAGGGATTTGTGACTTCGTATGTAGATCTTCAACATATTCCAATCTTGTGACTCTGACTGGGACTGATCTTAGTAGAATTTGGTTTTGCCCATACTTTTCTATATAAAAATGTCTCTTCAGAAGTGCTATGCTATTTCTGTTTTGTGACATTTGAGGTGCACTGGCTTCTATCATTCACTTTGGTAGATGGCTTATGTACTTTATCATCAACTTAGGACCTTTCAACATTCTGTTAGGATTTGTCAATTGCTGATCTCTTCCATGTTATTTATGAAGGCGGGAACTTCTGTTTGTCCATGTCCATGCAGTAACTCATGCTTAGAGCAATACTTTGACCTTGAAGAGAAAGGGGTAGGACTGATTATGGCTTTCAGTTTTTCTAATGTGAATTTAACTTACAGTATGACTTCAGTTGCCTAATCGTGATTTAACTAGCAGTATTATCTTACTTATGTTTTATTTTTGGAAAGGCTGCTTATGGTAATTTACAGCTGTCCTCTAGCTAAGCGACCATGTTATGACGGGTGTTTCTATGCTGTCAAACTCACCCAGGGCTTGCACCTGGCCTCATCCACACACTCCAGGAGAGGGGTGAGAAGGGAAGTTGAACTTCCAGCATGATTCAACTATCTAAATCAAAATTTCAGATTCTAATCATTTGATGATTCAACTTTTTGTGAGCTTTCTTTAGTAAATGTGATTAGGATCTTGGGTTGCTGTAATGCATTTTTTCCTTGGATTCCCATGATTCAACTATCTAAATCAAAATTTCAGATTCTAATCATTTGATAATTCAACTTTTTGTGATCTTTCTTTAGTAAATGTGATTGGGATCTTGGGTTCCTGTAATGCATTTTTTTCTTGGATTCCCATCAACAAAGTTGAAGAAAACAATTTTCAATCATTGTAATTGACATGTGAAAATTGAAATGATCCATCATGTTTGAAGTATTCTTCTACACAATGCCATCTTGGAAAGACGATAGATACATGGTACTGGTGGAATGTAAGGTCACTTACCTAAGCATAGCAAAGGTAAACCTTTCTTATATGGTAAGGGATTCCGTCTTTTATTTGGTGGAATTCCTTAAGAGACGATATCATGGTTGTGAGATATAAGGACTGTTGATAGTCTGCTTTATAAGTTATGAATGCATCATCTCATAATAAATATGCCGTCTTTACACCTTGGCTTAATTTATGTGGCTAATCAGGTGGATCTCAAGCCATAGGATGTTTTGCCTGAATTTAAATAATCGCCAGACTGTGTTTGTGAGGAATGCATTTAGATTGTTAACATGTAAATTGCTTGGCCCAAACAATTAGCTGACGATGTTCAGAGCAAGGAATACATTAGCAGTGGATAGCCAAATGACTTACCACTTCTGCGTAGGAGATTTGACTATGGTAGAAGTCCCAGAATATAAGAAAGGATTTCTCCCTATCAGGTGGAACATTGAATTGCAATAAAAAGGGCCACTATTCCCTGTTCAAAATGAATACGGGGTTCTATGATCGAAGGAGTTTCTCATGAACTTTAGCATTCATTGTTTAGCTTCAGACATAGGCAGTTGCCTATTGAAGCAGTTGAATGCCTTACGAAAAAGGAGTGGAAGTACGTCTGAAGTATAATAAAATTTTATGTATCGATGGTCCTTATATAAATCATATTGGGCAAGTACTATAATCCAGTGCAAAGTTCATTAGTTGGTGAAAGGAAGGTTCTTTTCAGTGAAAATGGCACGGTCTTTATGTTAAAGGCATGGATCCTGTACATGGATGTTGTCATTCTTTGTGATATACCATAATTAAAAGCATAGTAGTAGCCCAGGAAAATGATTATGTTTTTGTTCTAAATTTTAGAAGAATTAACCTCAACCTCAAGAACATCAATAAATCAGAAAAATGATTCTGTCTTTGAAAATTTGATTGACTTAGTTTCAATCTATAGGTGTCTTTAGCTTTTTAATTTTTAATATATTTGAAGTTTCTGGGCTGTTTCTTTTGGGTTTGTGGGTTGACGGGTATCAAATACATTAAGTATGTTATCGGAGACCATCCAAAGTAAGTTGACTGTACTGTAACTATACTGTACGGAAAATTCACCAAATTTAGAACTGCTATCGAATTTCTGTAAAACAAAGGTCAATACTGCTGTCAATCTTGCTACTATGGTTAACAGTTTCATAATGTTTTACTATTACCGTGATAAATTACCTTGGAATGGGCCCATACCTCGGATGTCATATACATGAGGTATATTATCGAAAACAATCAAAAGTAAGTTTACTGTACCATATTCATTCGTACTGTATTGAAAATTCACTGAATTTAGTAGTACTGCCAAATTTCCATACAACAAAGGTCAATACAGCCAAATCTTGCTACAATGTTTAAGTTTTAACAGCGTCATAATGTTTTGCTATTACCGTGATTAATTACCTTGGAATGTGTCCATGCCTCTGAGCTGGAATTTCCTACTTTGAATTTGCTTTAAAGGGATTAACTTTAAGAAACAAATCAGGTTTTCAGGATTCTGGTTCGGTTAAGGTCCTATGCCTTCTTAGGGTTGGGATTTACATATGGCCTAGCTTGGGTCAGTTTTGTAAGTTCCATCAAGGAAGGAAATTTTTAGTCATCTCTTGATTCTGGATTGTTACTAAGTTTAAAGAACCTTTCTTCCAGCGCTATAAGTCAAAACATTATATCTGAAGTCTTATGTTACAGGTCTGATGGCATCTGAAGTCTTATGTTACAGGTCTGTTAGCCTATTAGCCTATAGTATTTTGAAATTGTTCAGAATATTTATTAAATTTACGAGGAACTAGAATTTGTCCAGGTATAGAAAAATATACTTGCTTATTTGATGGAAGATAAAAAGAACAAAGTCCTTAGTGATGTCTAACTCATGGTAGGGGTTTTTATTGGTGCACCATTTGTCTCAAGAATCAAGATAGTGATTAAGATCATCGCCTAGTTGTAATCTCTTTTTTTGCAAGAGGTATTAGCATTAACAAATATCATTGTTTAAACAGTGAAGGAAATCTTATCGGGTTATTGAACACAATAATCTTATAAATGGAAAAATTCTTAGGCTTCTTGAATTAAGATTCTTTAGCCAGTTGCAGTGACTAGACCGAGATCTTTGGCTTAAACTTAACAGAAAAGGTTCAAAGAAATGTTCGACTGATCTAAAATCTAGATGATCTAGGTGGACATCAGCGACCACCCACTTATTCCACTGGCTCAAAAATATAGTTTCCATCTTGGTAGTTTTTCTACGGTTTTTTCAGGTCCTGAATTTCTGAGGCCATTTTGAGACTCTAAACAACGTTTTTTTGGTCCGGAAGTGCCCAATAGATAGTTGAAGGTGTTAGCACTGAGAGTCACCCTTAGATTGCGGGAGGATAAGCCTAGTACCCATCAGAAAATTCAGTGGATGTTTGATTTATGAATGGAGGTAAAATGGACTAAACTCGATACATGAATGATTTCAACACAAAAACTGGGTAGGCAATGCACAGGGAAGTGAGGGCTTCATTAACTTCAGTTAGTGAATTGAGTTTAAGGGTGAGCAGAAGAAAGACTTAGTGAGAAAGTGGACAAGTCAGCTATGGGCATCCGGCCTTCAAGCAGCTTGGTGAAGAAAAACTCAAGCTCAAGAACGCTCTTGAACTCAAGCTTCAGACACTGAAATATGTCACAGGCACACAGTCACAGTAGCATAATGATCAAACCTACATCACGATGCAACTACAACAACTCGACTGGATTCAATCCTCCATGCCCGAGCCTTTCAGTGTGAGGAGAAATAAGATAGCAGGGGAGCTGACTAAAACTGGTCACGATACCACTGTAATCAAACCTACATTACAATAGCATCACAACCCTCCACTGGATCCTCCATGCCCGAGTGTTTTAGCACAGTTTTTACAGAGATATGAAAAGAGGTTGACTTTTATTAATGCGAAAGTCTCAAATTTGATACATAACTAGAGAACAACTCTGGCATCAAAATATTACAAGATAGGGAGCTTTGCTCAGCCAGTTGACGACCTTAACAAAATATCAAAACTACCTATTTATACTCAAACCAGTCCACTCCTACCAGAAGTGTGACCTGACTACTACATTCAAAGCCTTTCGTCTGCGCTTTCTTCTGTCAGACTAAGTGTGCATCCCTCTGTCAGACGCGAGCTCAGACCGGCATGGGTTTGTAGGAAAATCCGTCCACAGGGGCACCTCGGGTTGACAACTCTGTTTTCCATGGCTGACTCCTCCATACTTTCTAATTACTGAGTGAGTCAAGGTTTCAAACACCAGTCCTTTCATTTATTAATTGAACCCTCGAGATCGAAACGAGGCTTAGTGCCTAGGTGGCGGCCACGCACTGCTCTCGGATTGGACACTATATGAGCACGTGATTGTGGGGCCGTCAAAAGCGGTTTGAAATCACATCGTTTTTGGGCCCGCAATCCATTGCCTTCTGCCACGTATCACTTTCACCAAACCACGGTTTCAATTATGGGACCGTCAATAATTTTATCGATCGAGCAAGTTGCATCCCTGCAATGAAGCGTGGCCGTCGATTTGGTCTTCGTTTGCGATCTAGGCGCACCTGCTAGATTTGGTGCCACCATTGGATTTTATCCTCCTACCAACTTTAGGATTTATTAAAACTGTGCTTTGGGGTGGGGCGTTTCTTTTGGCGCTGAACAATAACACCTCCTGGATGACGATCTGACGTGGAGGCCTGACGTCACTATGCTGACGTGTCGCGGATAGAGGGGTGACATGTGTCACTTGAAAATAGGCTGAAGACACGTCCAAAAATGCTTGAAAAGATTGCCATGTGTCAATGCCAGATGGATTCCATGTGTCATAACTAATAAGGGTGCCCCATGTTTGTGTTGACGACTGCCACGTACTTTGGACTTCAGAGCTTGAGAGGGGTCTGCATGTAGAGCTAGTATAAATATGGGCCCAGAGTGACGTGGCGACTTGAAACAAATGTTGAAGCTCCGAAGTGAACGACGATCGTTGATTTGAGGAGGACACGCGACGCTTGATTCTTAACTCCGGGAGAAAATGCTCTGGATGAAACCAGGAGTCGAGATGCTGAAACTCCCGAAGCCCAGATTCTCGAAGTAAATAATGTCCTCCGCTCTGAAAGGACACGTGGCGCTTGATATTTAACTTAGACACTTCGGTGCTTCAGGGCTTCGACACTTCGAGAACTTTGCGCCCTTCTCACTTAAAATCTCCCGAAGGAAAAACTCCGAAGTGAATGATCTGCTGCCGCGTGTCCCCGCCAATGGATGGTCCAGGTTCACTTCGAGCCTTCGACACTTCGAGACTTCCGGAGGTACTGTCGCCAAGATCAACGGCTCCTGTTGATTTGAGATCAATAGTCCATAGTTGTTTTGGGAGTCTGGGCTTCGACTCTTCGGGAATTTTATGCACTTCTCACTTCAAATCTCTCGAAGCTCATTTCCCCGAACCCTCGGATCGGTTGCCACATGTACCCCTCATGATCTACGACTCATGTTCGCTTCGGGCTTTGGGACTTCAGACTTTTTTCTCTGGCACTATACTTGGTGCAATTTTGAGATTCCGAATACCCGTGAGCCACTGATCTGAACTCCACGAGGGATCCCCACCGCTGAAAACTGAACCTGCCTGTTGCTTGAGTTTTGAGCCCAAAATAGACTGTTATGAAAGCTGCACTTGATGTTCATGGTTGTGGCCTGTGTGAACAAGGACTTGGGCGACTTGTTGTGGGCTGGGAAAACAGAAGGACTAGAGACTGAAACAAAAGAGGCGAGTGTTCATCCTCCAGGAAAAGCAGAAAGGCTTCGAGCCAAAACTTCTTTCGGGTAAGACATCAAGAGAAACCAGGTTGCTTAAAACAAAAAGGGGCAAACAAAAAACCGATTTTAACAGTCGAAAGGGAATTTTTTTAAGACTTGGCCTATGAGAAGGAGAGAGACAAGGCAATGATACAGGCTTGCGTATTGACAAAACACACACACTACTCTTGAAAACTCTATGTGATAACATTTGGCTCCACATGGGATGGCATGCTCCCTGCGAGCTGCCAAGAACGTGCAACTCCAGTGCCTTATCTTTGGGTTATGGAGTCTCTTATTAAAAAACGAAAAAAAAGTGGTATTTACAATGGTGGGAAGCCAATCATGGCTTAAACAAAACATTTCTTCAGAAAATGCCCATTGACAGGGCCACCTAAAACTTCAGAATCTTCCAAGTTCTACAATTTATAAGTGTTGCTTGGAAATACCTCAGAAATATTGAAGGGATCGATCCATAAGGCTTCAAATTTACCATGTTTGCCTTTGTCTTTCTTGGGTGGATCCCATTTGAGCACCAGATCCCCCAGCTGGAAATCCCCCTTGCTTGTCTTTTTGTCAAAGGCTCGCTTTATCTTCTGTCGATGATCTTGTGCCTTATCCAACAACTGTTCCCTGGTCTGCTGCACTTCTACCAGCTGTAGTATCCTCCTGATCGTATCATCAGGTTCCCCTTGATAGTCCCAGAATAATTTTGCCACAGGCAAAGCAAGCTGGGCAGGAAAAATAGCCTCAACCCCATACACCAGTTGAAAAAGAGAAATGCCTAGTGACCTCTTGGTTGTAACTTTGTCAGCCCATAATGCAAATTTTAGCTTCGAATCCCAGGCTTTCTTGTTGTCTTCTAACAACTTCTTGATGATCTTTATGAGGCTTTTGTTAGAAGACTCTGCTAAACCATTTCCCTAAGGGTAGTTGGGAGTAGAATGGAAAAGTGTGATCCCATATTGCTCACATAAATTAATTAATGGATCAACTCTAAAAGAGGCAACATTGTTTGTAACAATCCTGTTTGGACAGCCAAATATGGACATGATGTCTTCAAGGAAACTTATGATCACCTTGTGAGAGGCACTCCTTGTAGGGATGGCTTCTATCCATTTGGTAAAATAGTCAGTGGCGGTAAAAATCCACCCGTGTTGGCCACTTGAGGCAAGTCGAGACCCCACTGCTAAAAAGGTCCAGAAACCACTATTGGTTTCAAAGGAAAAGATTTGAGCTACTGCTTTCCAACAAACTTTTGACACTTGGTGCAAGCTCTAATATTTGCACAAACATCAGTAAAAAGACTGGGCCAGAAATACCCAGTTCTGAGGATCTTATAAGCTGTGGTCCTCCAAAAATGATGTCCCCCACATGAGCTTTCATGAAAATCAGTCATAGCTCTTTGGGCTTCTCATGGGTCTAAACACCTCAATAGGACTCTCAAAGGATCCTTCCAATACAAAACTAGATAAATGATACAATATTTGATTGCTTTGAGTTTCAAAGATCTCACCTCGTTTTTGTCCAAACCATCAGGTTGCCTCAACTTCTGTAGGAAATATATGATATCTATGTACTAGGGGCATCCTGCTAAGTTGGGGATGACATGAGAGTCTTCAAAAGCAATCCCAGTTTGTTGATTTTCTGAGTCTACATTCATGAAATTAACCCCCAATGCTTTGCAATTTGATTCAACTAGTAACCTGGCTAAACCTTTCCCTTTCACCAATTTAGTGGGTTTTATTTCCAGGTCAAACTCTAGAATCTTGGCAATCCACTTGCTTCTCTTCCCATCTATATCAGGATGGATCAATATCTCCTTCACTGTGGGAGAGGGGACATATGCGATAACTTTTGAATGCATAACATAGATTCTGAAAGACTTGAGGGCCTTTACCAAAGCATAGGCTTGCTACTCAATGATATCGTATCTTATTTCTGCATCCCTTAGTGCTTTGCTGAAAAAGGAAATAGGTTGTTCCAAACCTTCTGCATTTCTTTGTAGAAAAACAACATCCAGTGTATCAGATGAAGCGAAAGAAATAATCATAAATTCCTTAGCATAGTTAGGGCTGATGAGCACAGGTGCTTCAGTCAAAGCCCTCTTGATTTGGTTGAAAGAATCCATGGACTCAACAGTCCATTTCACTTCATTCCCTTTTCTGAGCATGGTTGTAATGTATTTAACCAACTCAACAAAATTAGAAATGAACCTCCTCAGAAAGTTGATCTTACCTAAGAAAGACTGAACCTCTTTCCTGGATCTGGGAAAAGATAAGGGTTGGATGACCTCTACTCCGCTTGGATCAATCTTCACCCCTTGAGCTGACACAATATGATCCAAAATTTTTCCCTCTTGCATCGAAAATAAAGATTTCTTAGGATTGAGAGAGAGAGACCGAACCTTATGCACTTTAATAAGACTTTCCTCAAATGATGACAATGCTCTTTATCAGACTTTGAAAATACTGTAATGTCATCTAGATAGATGACTACAAATTTGTCTTTTTCTCCAATGAAGGCGATGTCCATGGCTCGCTGGAAGGTTGCTCCTGCATTCATCAATCCAAAGGGAATTTTAGCATACATGAACGTGCCCCAAGGAGTAGTGAAATCCTTCTTCTCTCTATCTTCGGGCAAGACAAAGATCTGGTTGTACTCGGAGAAACCATCAACCATAGACATCCTGGACAAACCAGTCACTCTCTGCAAAATGTGCTCCATTTTCGCCAAGGGGTAATTATCCTTTTTGGAGCTTCTGTTCAAATTTCTGAAATCGACGGACAATCGGATTTCCCCATTCTTCTTCCTCACAGGCACCAAATTAGCCACCCACTCTGAAAATCTCAAGGGGATGATGATTTGTGCATCCAACAACTTTTTGACTTCTTTTTCCATAATCAACAACAACATGAGATTTATCTGTCTGAGCTTCTGCTTGAAAGGTTTGACATCTTCTTTCAATGAGATTTTGTGTTCGATGATGCTGGTGTCATATGTTCTCAAATCCTCATAGTCCTAGGAAAACACATCAACAAACTCCTTGAGAAGCCTGACATACTCAACCCTTTGCTCCTTTGATAAGCTGCTAGAAATTTTGACCCATTTGGGATCTTCCTTTGTTCCTAGATTACATTCAGTCACATCAACTTCTTTAGTTGATCCTTCAACCTTTACAACAACATCATTTATGTCAAACAATCTCTCTAAAGGGACAATCCCCTTTGGAATATGGTTACTAGGCAACTGGACAATATGATGGTCAACAATTTTATTGAGAAAAACATCAACATGAGGACTTTCTTCAGCATCTTGATCCTGATTAATATGCAAGTCAGAAAATTTGTCCACAGTCTCAAGAAACTTTTTAATCTCAATATCATCTTCAAAGACCTTCCAATTCTTGACATTGTCAGGAATAGAGGGTATGTATTTTATCTCCACCTCATACTTGAGTTTGGGGGGTAAAGGGACCTTGAAATTACTTGCTGAGACTACCAAGGAATCTGCCACAGAGTTCTCCTCCCTTGGAACAAATGAGATATTAAAAGCCAGGAAGAAATTGTCAATCATATCCCAAACTTCATTTCTATAGGCCCTTAACCTTGGGTTCTTAGCTTGATACATATTTTTGACTTGATGGACAATCAAATCAGCATCCCCAAACACTGCTAGCTCCTCAATATTCATGTCTTTGGCAACTCTCAAACCCAAGAGAAGAGCCTCATATTCTATCAAGTTGTTTGTTTTTTCAAATTCCATCTTGCAAGACAGAGATATGGTCTCTTAGGTGGGGGAAATAAAAACTACTCCAGCACCAACACTTTCCCTAGAAGAGGCTCCATCAAAAAACATTTTCCAAACAAAGGTATTGGGGGGAGGATCTTCACAAAAGGTAATAGGCTTCTTTCTTATTTCAATAGGTGGCTGAGGAACATCAGAGAGCTGCAATATACTGGTTCCTAAATAAGTATCGACTGAAAAGATGGGGTGGTTTATAGGGTTTGCTTCATCACTGATAATATTAGCAAGTTGTGCTTCTCTATAAAGCCTTCTATGTTCTCCCCCGAACACAGGAATGGTGGAATATGAAAGATCCATCTACAAAGTTCCATCTAGTCTTTTGATTCAGGATCTAGACAAGAGCATCCCAAAATTAGGGGGGACATCAGCTACCACTATATCCATGACCACACTCTTCATTGGAAATTGGAACAAGGATACAACCAAGTCCTTAATAACCCTGAGTAATTTTACCTTCCTGGAATTGAATGAATACAGGTTTTGGTAGCTTTTTGTAACCTCCAACTCGAGCTCATCCATGACAATCTTAGGCATGATATTGTGAGATTCCCCTGAATCCATCAAGCAATTGTGCAACACTTTATCATGAATATTCAATGATGTATAGAAAGGGGGGGAGGAATCATCTCTATCCTCAACCAAAATCCCTAGTATGACAATTGGATTTTCATCTTGGAGATTGACTGAGTTTGTGGGGTGAGATAGAGGTTCGGGCTGCAATACTTTAGAGAGGCACCTTTTGAATCCCTCATGCTTGACTAACTCTGAAAGAGGTACATATATCCTAATATTTTGAATCTCATGCTCAAGGCAGTAAGAGGAGGGAGGCTTCAAAATCTCCTTCACTTCTGGGATAGGGATTTTAACCACTGATGGGGTGGTTTGTGCTTCTTTTTCTTTACTGTTGTCTGCCACATCTTTAACGGGCTTCACTGCTCTAGTAGGCTGTTCAGAAACATCAAGATTCCATTATTTCTTCTTTGACCTCAGGTTATATCTATTTGGATTGTTGATGGTCCTTTCCTCCTTGCTCATTTCATTTTGTTGGCTATCCATGAGAGAGTCTTCATATGCAGATTGGGTTAGATGAGGAAATAATGAGGTTTCGTCGAGACAATGGATTTCAGTATCGATATCTTCTTCCTCTCCTTCTTTATCAGTAACAAGGTTATTTTGGAGAGGATCATGAATTCTTTGATCATCCCTATCCCTGTTTCTTTGATCTCTTTGGATAATCTGAGGGGCATTATTTGGTCTTTTGAAGTTACCCCTATTCTCAACATTTTTGGGGATTCCTATAACTCTGCTTTCCTTCCAATTCAAGCCTTTCCACTTTAGAAGACAGTGATTTTACTAGCTTGGTCAATTCATCCTCTTGAGGGTAGGCAACAGAGGAATCAAAGGTTGAGGCTTCAAACCTACCTTTTCTTATGTCTCTATCAGATTTGCTCATGAGTTTTCCTACTGCCAATAGATTAGATTCCACTTCAAGGGCTACATCTTGCATATGAGCCAAGGAGGTAGCTCTTCTTTCTCTTGGTAGGAGGCAAAACTCAGGGTCAAAAGCACTAGCATAAGTAATATTGACAGAGGTTTATGTAGGCTTAATTTCAGTGGGAATGTTTTTATACATCTTATTAAATCTCTTTGAGAAGTCTGAAACATATTCCCCCTCCTCTCTCTTAAGTTCCCCAAATTCTGTAATATAATAAAGGAAATCTTTTTTATCCCCCCAATGTCTTAAGAATGAGTCATCCAGAGTATCAATCATGTCAATAGATATAGGAGGCAATTCCTTAAAGCAATTCCTAGCATCACCATCAAGGCTCTGTACGAAAACTCTCATCCACACATCTTCATTTTCGATGTTGTGGATCTCTGGAAATCTATAAAAAGTTGAAAGGTGCTCTTCTACAGTTATGTCTCCCTCCCATGTGATTCGGGGCATGTACTTAAGGTAGTATGTGGTTGGGAGAGCATTCATACGCTGAGTTAAAACCAGAGGGGTGTATCTAGCAGCCAACATCTAAGCCATCTTGTTCCTAGGAGCATTAGCACCTGCCATTGGGCTGTGACCTGTAGGAGAAACAGGGGAGGATGGAGCTTGGACAGGTACAACCGTAGTTGTGATTCTGGGGGAGAAAGGAAATGACGGAGTGTTGGGGGAGAGAGATATGGGGTTCAAGGGAACAAAGGTTTCCCCTTCTCCAAACACATCAAATTTGATAGGAGGGGGAGTAATAAAGCCTGAAGCGGGAAAATCTTCTAAGGTCCTGGGTCTAAACCACTATATAATATCGGGGGAGACAAGAGTTTCAAAGATTTCTCCTTCCAAACCAAGACTAGGAGGGGGGAAATCAACAGGAAAACTCCCAAAATTTAAACTTTTGGAAACTCCAGCAGACAGTATAATAGGAGAATTAGAAGCAACTACTGGGGTTTTTAAATAAGAATCATGTAAATTACCCGAATCACCTGATACAATGACTGGAAGGTGTTCTTCTTGAGAGGCCTTTCCTTTCTTAATAATCTTCTATGGGTCAGCTTCAGGTGTTGCTAGAGGCAGCTATGGAGTAGACCTCGTGTGTCTGTTTTTTAGAGCCACAATTGAAATAGTGGAGTCGCCAGGTGCAAGTTGCAATCTTCAAGATATCGATTTCTGATGCACCTTCAGAATCATAATTTCTTTGTCATTCTTACCTATGGAAATGTCTTCAATTCGTTCCATGGAAGCAACGCCATGAATGTTAGCACTGAGAGTCACCCTCAGATTGTGGGAGGATAAGTCCAATACCCATCAGAAAGTTCGGTGGATGTTTGATTTATGAATGGAGGTAAAATGGACTAAAATCGATACATGAATAATTTCAACACAGAAACTGGACATGCAATGCATAGGGAAGTGAGGGCCTCATCAACTTCAGTCACTGATTTGAGTTTAAGGGTGAGAAGAAGGAAGACTTAGTGAGAAAGTGGACAAGTCCACTATGGGCATCCGGCCTTCAAGCAGCTTGGTGAAGAAAAACTCAAGCTCAAGAACGCTCTTGAACTCAAGCTTCAAACACCGAAATATGTCATAGGAACACAATCACAACAACATAATGATCAAACCTACATCACGATGCGACTACAACAACTCGACTAGATCCTCCATGCTCGAGTATTTCAGTGTGAGGAGAAATAAGATAGCAGGGGAGCTGACTAAAACTGGTCACAATACCACTGTAATCAAACCAACATTACAATAGCATCACAACCCTCTACTAGATCCTCCATGCCCGAGTGTTTTAGCACAGTTTTTACAGAGAGATGAAAAGAGGCTGACTTCTATTAATGCGAAATTCTCAAATTTGATACATAACCAGAGAACAACTTTGGCATCAAAATATTACAAGATAGGGAGCTCTGCTCAACTAGTTGACGACCTTAACAAAATATCAAAACTACCTATTTATACTCAGACCAGCCCACCACTACCAGGAGTGTGACCTAGCTACTACAATCAAAGCCTTTCGTCTGCGCTTTCTTCTGTCAGACTAAGCGTGCATCCCTATGTCAGACACGAGCTCATATCGACATGGGTCTGCAAAAAAATATGTCCACAGGGGTTCCTCAGGCTGACAACTCTGTTTTCCATGGCTGACTCCTCCATACTTTCTAATGACTGAGTGAGTCAAGGTTTCAAACACCAGTCCTTTCATTTATTAATTGAATCCTCGAGATCGGGACAAGGCTTAGTGCCTAGGGGGAGGCCACGCGCTGCTCTTGGATTGGGCGCTATATGAGCACGTGATTGCGGGGCCGTCAAAATCGGTTTGAACTCACACCGCTTTTGGGCCCGCAATCCACCACCTTCTACCACATATCACTTTCACCAAGCCACAGTTTCAATTATGGGATCGCTCAATAATTTTATCGATCGAGCAAGTTGCGTCCCCGCAATGAAGTGTGGTCGTCGATTTGGTCTCTTTTTGTGATTTGGGCGCACTTGCTAGATCTGGCACCACCGCTGGATTTTATCCTTCTGCCAACTTTAGGATCTATTAAAACCGACAATTTGAGGACACGCGGTGCTTGATTCTTAACTCCGAGAGAAAATGCTCCGGATGAAACCAAGAGTCGAGATGCTGAAACTTCTGAAGCCTAGATTCCTGAAGTAAATAATGTCCATCCGATCTGAAAGGATGCGTGGCACTTGATCTTTAACTTCGGTACTTCGACAGTTCGAGACTTCAGTGCTTCGGGACTTCAACACTTCGGGAACTTTGCGCCCTTCTCACTTCAATTCTCCCGAAGGAAAAACTCCGAAGTGAATGATCTGTTGCCGCGTGTCCCCGCTAATGGATTGTTTAGGTTCACTTCGAGCCTTTGGCAATTTGGGGCTTCTAGAGGTACTGTCGCCAAGATCAATGGCTCATTATGATTAGAGATCAATGGTCCACAGTTGTTTCGGGATTCCGGGCTTCGACTCTTTGGGAATTTTATGCACTTCTCACTTCAAATATCCCGAAGCTCATTTCCCCGAACCCTCGAATTGGTTACCACCTATCCCCCTCAAGATCTACGGCTCATATTTTCTTTGGGCTTTGGGACTTCAGAATTTTTTCTCTGGCACTATACTTGGTGCAATTTTGAGATTCTAAATACCCATGAGCCATTGATATGAACTCCACGAGGGATCCGTGTCGCTGAAAACTGAACCCTCCTGTTGCTTGCGTTTCAAGCCTGAAATGCACTGTTATGAAAGTTGCGCTTGATGTTCATGTCTGTGCCCTGTGTGAACAAGGACTTGGGCGACTTGTTGTGGGATGGAAAACAAAAGGACCAGAGACTGAAAGAAAAGAGGCGAGTGTTCATCCTCCGGGAAAAACATAAAGGATTTGAGCCAAAACTTCTTTCGGGTAAGACATCAAGAGAAACCAGGGTGCTTAAAACAAAAGGGGGCAAACAAAAAACCGATTTTAACAGTCGAAAAGGAAAAAATTTAAGACTTGGACTGCGAGAAGGACAGAGAGACAGGGAAAGGATACAGGCCTGAGTATTGACAAAACACACACACTACTCTTGACAACTATATGTGATAATAGAAGGCATGTATTGGGCCATTTGAATTGTGTAATCCTCGACCAGACCTTTCTGACGGGCGATTGAGTGTCCCAAACAAATATCATATGCAAAAGTAATGCCCCCGGGAAGTTGACGTATCAACTAACCACATCGAGGCCCATAAACCTTTTGGTGTTTCATCTTCTAGGGTTTGGGTTTTGGATGTTTAGGGTTTTCTCATTGATGCTTTATGTTAAAAGGCCTTTTCGGCCTCATTGTAATCTTCTTGCGAATGCACATAGCCATCACAACTCTTCTCAAAGATAATCTACCACCATTCTAGCGAGTTCATTTTACTCTGCATTTTTACAGTTCCTACATATTTTTCTCATTAAGAGAAATTGAGTATTACTGTATCTCCGTGTTGCTGTTATATTTTTGTGTTTTATTCCGTCCCCTTGTAAATCTGGATCAATGGTATCCGAGTGGTATGCTCTTTATTTGTTTCTATGTGCATGTCCCCAACGAGTTCAGGCTATAAGGAGTTGGGACTTGAACTACGTGAGCCTCTAAAATACTGTCCTCATTGACCCTAACAATCTCCCATGGCAGAAGAAAAGAAAGACGAGGGAGCAGGAGATCATATTCAGTTGTTTCTTGAGGAATTCCTCATGAGACAGAGGGATGAGATAATGGAAATTTTTGCCTAAATTTTTTGACGGTTGTCGATAATACCATACACGTCTTCATTGAAAAACCACTTTGGAGGTGTTTCCCCTTTCAAGGGACAAGTTAATTTTGATATTCATGTATTTGAAGGTCAAATAAATGTGAATTCCTTAGAAAAATGGTTAAATCTCCTAGAAGGTTATTTATGTGTCAACAATTTCTCTGAAAGGGAAAATATCACATTTGCGCTCCTTAAGGCTGTCCCCCATGTCAAGATTTGGTGGGAGACTTACTGTGAGCAAAATTCCATAGATGATTCTGGAATGTTTGAGGCCAAACCCACTTGGGACTCTTTTATGGATGTTGTTAAGGAACAATATTACCCTATTGGAAACTATGACGACCAGTACACAAGATGGACCACAATGCATCAGGAGAGGGACCAAACAATATCAAAGTTCACAAATACCTTCCATACCTTCTGCACCAAACTGGGTATCAAATATTCCAAGCGACATCTTGTTCTAAAATATCGTGGGGGTCTACATAGGTACATATAAACATAAGTGGAATTTCTAGACTTCTTGTCACATGGAACCGTGTAGTGTCCCCAAGGCTGAGCCCTTTGTAAATATGGGTTATGAAATGAATTGTAAATATGTGTTATAGGCTAGTGAGCCAAGTTTGTATAAGCCGATGGGCTTATGTGATTGTTAGGCCAGAGAGCCTAAGGGTTGTAGGCCAAGGGCTTAATTTTGTACTTATATATATGCAGCACATTAATAAAATATAAACACCGCCGCGTGCAGGCCGACACGATGAATGAGTGATGGGGGATTAATCATCCACAGAGAGAGCAAGGGATTAGGGGCTGGAAGGTGGGAAAATGGGCTAAGTGTTAAGCCTAGGGGGCTTAAGCTTTGGGAATAATAATTTAATATTATTTCAAAAGACAGGTGAATAATATGTCTTATCCTAAGTTCTTTTGGAAGGACAAGCAACTTCCAAAGGGAAGGAACGCATGTTGAAGGAACACATGCAGTTGCATGGGTGACAAATATCAACCCTGGCCTATGCAAATAAAGGACTAAAATGAGCCGTGATGGGGGTTCTCCTCCATTCTACCCGACCTTCAGAACCGTACATCCGATCCG
>SNQJ01S0057613.1:0-15601 GCA_010110895.2 Picea sitchensis | reverse complement strand
AAAAACACTCGCTGAAAACTATATACAAATCTAATATATACTTACAGTTTGCTAACTAATATTTATAAAATAGCTCTACTTATTATATGTACAATATATCCAAATGATTATATTTCTAATATATGTATAACATTTACAGAATGAAAATTTTAATCTAAATCTGCGAAAATCGAATATGGATTGATTTATTTAACGACAGCAAAACTATCATTCAATCTTTTTGATTTATTTTTTATAATGTTTATACACAAGAAATGAAATAACCAACTGTCTAATTGAAAAACAGAGATAACAAACAGTAGAATGTGTTTAGATTACAGGGAATTCCAATATTAATTAAACTAATGAAATAAAACTAACAAACTAACCTGTAATCGCATCTCCTATTCGTCCTGTGTATAGCATCCAATCTTGTTGTTTGATGAGGCAAACTTGCAACAGATCTCACAAATGCTTCTTGTAAACGCGAAGCAGTAATGATTGAATCTGAATTATAGAACATATAAGAGATATAGTAACAACAATCTTATAATTTCACAAGTGGCCACATTGAGATAAATCCTGCTGTGAAAACTTGTGTATAAATGTTCAACGAATAAAGAAGATGAATCTCCTAATCTCAAATTTGAACAAAATAATTACTGTATGTTAAATATGGAACATAAAACATGGATATCATATCAATTTTATCATACCAATATGAAATAAACCATGATAGCTAAAGTAATCACAATCTAATTACAAATTGAAATGATCATAACTTGAATAAAAACACGATATATAGAAGCTAAAGCTGTGCAAATATCATCTTCTATTCAAGTCTGTAAATCAGAAATCCATAATTTTTGCCCCAGGCAGAGATGGTTTCAAGTTTACAAAACAACATATTTATATAGGATGCAGGAACAAAACGTTTCCTGTTGATAACATCCAATTTGTTCCAAAAAATGTGGGGGATGCAACCTCCCAGATTCTACTTGATACCAAAAACTAACAACCTATTCTATTTAAAAACATAAAGATAGTATGCTAAGAGATGCCAACAGTGCTTCAAATCTCCTTAGAAATCATAGGCTCCTGTAAAAAAATAAAAATAAAATATTTCAGATGTATTTTCAGTTATCAAAACAAGTAATTCGAATTTTTCTAACTAGCTACAAAATCTCACGATTTTGTAGCTAGTTATAATTATAACTAGAATCATATTTTATTGAATCAATCAAAACAAACTAAAGGTAACCTGTGCAAACAAATCATGTATCCTAATTTGAAAAAGACAGAATCATACTAAACTTATTTAAAAAAAAAATCATACCTCAAATTAAGGGATTCGAACTAATCAAGCAATCTTTGAATTTACTATTGCAGTCGTTGCTTCCACGTTTTTAAAAACAACAGACCCTATGGTTTTTTGGCGTTTGTCTTTGGTTTGAGCTACGGATTGGAGTCTGCTATTCTCCTTCGTTAGTGAATTCACCTGGTCTTCCAAGGCTTTAAGTCGAGATTGAAGTAAAGGCACATCTTTGTAATACCTATTGATCCATGATCGACATTCATTACAATGCAGCTGTATAGACTATGTATTGGCACTGATAGTATTAACAGGTGGGGAATATTCCATTTGACCTGTAGGTTCATTACTAAGTTTGATTCCAGGGAAATCGAGATTGTACTTTAGACACGGTGGAAGGTTTGTAACATAATCGTAGGGTTTATCAGAGCAAAGTCCATATGAATATGGATACTCTTCGGCCAGGAATCTTTCAATTTCTGAATCAGAATCCTCACTTACCACAATTGTGTTTTGGTCTGCACAGGGCTTGGGTATATTTTGAGCACATCGTGAAACCCAACGAGCTACCCTTTTACTCTTATAATTGATATCGACGTTGCCTTTACACTTTTTCCTTGTGGAGTTTTTAACAGTCTTAACACAACCCTTAGGATATGAATCTGGTAGAGTGTCGGGTTGGGTAGAATCAGGATAGGTCGAGGGTTCCAAATTAGAAATAGGATCACATGGCAAGAGCGAAGGAGGAGAGATGGTAGGCTTCACGAGGGTTTCTGTTATGACAGGCTTGTCAACCTGTCCCAACTCACTACTACCAAAACCATTTCGTAACAGAAAAGCATCCCAACAATCATTGTTTAATTTCAACTGATGTATAATAATAATCTTGGTTAAACAATGGTGGAACAGACTAGAATCGGACTTCTGCCTCTTAAACTTCTTTTCCATCTTGTATAGACTTCGAAGGAGGAAATAGGGCATGTTCAGGTGGAAATCGATAAAACTCATAAGTAATCGCAAGTGATACAAGAAAACCAACCCATATCTCCCCTCACAGGTAACGGAATATTTCACAATAGCTAACAGATCATGCCATCTAGGTTTTAAGCTGAGACAAGCATACCTTGGTCACAACTGGTATTTATCCTTGAGGTGAACAACAATGACCAGGGAACCTCTTCAACCTTTGAGTTTTTGAACCATTTTTGTCCCACAGCTTGGCTTATAAAATCTTCATTTAACTCAAGCTGGATGTCTCCTATTTTTTCTCTGCAACCGTCAATGTCAACGTGAATTCTTGAGCAACTCTTAGATTAAAACCCTCGAACTTTTCAATAAACACACGCCAGTCGTTCCTTTCTAAGTCATCTCTGGCATTTTCAAATGATAACAAGGTCTGGATGCTGTTGGGCTCAATCCTCACCACATGAGCCATGGATAACAGTAGGGAATAAACACGAGATTCAAAGGTAGGGTTTGATAGAAAAATCATAGAGCCATAGCCCTGAGTTTCCTCAATGCAATGCAAAGACAACTCGAAATAGTAGGCATGAGTGTTAATTACCATGCGTGTGAGAGAGGTTGTGGAGATCGAGGCCATGAAAAGCTATAATACCATGCTGTACTTGAAATGACACCTTGGCATAATGGTACGCATAAAGATCAGAATAGTTGAAAACAATAGTATGCATATCCATGACTTGATCACAAAGATTAATGTATCAAATAAACATTGAACCATAAAAATTTTTATAAATCAAAACCCCATTGACATTAGTCGAATGCTAAATGAGTGGAGGTTTTATACTCATGTAACCAAGGCATGTTTAATACCAAGGGGTTATAACAAGGAAAAAAACCATGTTCATAGCGAAATACGACAATTCGACAATAGACCATATGAACATTAACCCTTTAATAAAAAAAAAATGAAATCAAGTATGAATTCTAGCTGTGAGTTTTCATGCTTACAGTCATGAAAACAAAAATCGAAAAGCAGGTATGTAGAAAGCGACAAGTGACAAGTGTCATTTAATGAGAAAGGTTGTGACGAGTAACGAGAATTTAAAGACCCTGTGTAGGCAGCTTGTAAAAATAAAGATTATATTATTGTTGCCAACAGAGTGTTACCTACGATTCCTGCCATATATATGTGTTTTATGGCCAACTCTTATAGTTATTTAGGAGGGGAAACTTTTGTATGTCCTGGTGACTCGACCTCCTGCTGGGGTTTGTCAGCTGGAAGAGTCTTTTCTTTAGATGGGGAGAGGGGTAAAGGATTAACATTTACTGGAGGATCCACCATTGAGGTGTCGATTTCTGATTGTTGCGTTTCTTCTTCCTGTTCAACAGAGCCCAAATCCTCCTTGGAGTTGTCCATCTTATGCTGAATTCCCGATTGGTCAAGAAATTCAGTGTCCAACATACTTTCGACCTAGTCGTCTCCTTCTTGGGTTATTGAGGTCAAAGCTTTGGGGGATAGAGCAGATGTTTCTCTTGGTTCTCCCTCCTTCGTGATTGGTACTGGGGTTTTGAGAGAAACCCATGAGATTTCCTGATCGTCGTATATGGTGATTAGGTCTATGAGGATGTCAGGAATATCTGTCCCACTTGATGTTCTTGTTTCCCCTGACTGCATTGTAGCCACAACTGATGACCTTGTCTGCTGTGACATAATGCCTAGGTTTTCTGGATGAGTGATATCCTTCAATGGGGTTGACTATGATCCATTTAGCTTCTCTCCCATATTAGTTGTGTCAGTCCGGGTGACCCTTATGGGTTCTATCAAAGGGTTCAGTTGGGGATCATTTTCTAACCTTTGGATGACTCTTTGGGATTCTTCTAGCAACAACATCCCTCTCCTCTATGCCTATGTGGCTTCTACTACTCTATTTTATTCCCTAACCCTGAGGGCTTCTTCAACTATCTGTTCTATCGTTTCAACCTACTCATCCATTTTCATGGCTTTAAATCTTGTCATATTGGGGTTAGCGTTTCTCTGGAGCACCTCCACCTAGTCCTGGGCACCTTCTATAAATATTTTGTCTTCAAACTTATCATGGGAATACGACTAGCAGGAAGACACTTGTGACGCATGCTGGGGTACTAGGCCCTTTGGGTCATGTTTGAAATTTTTTCCCATGGGAAATATATACACCAAATGGATCAATCCCTCTTGTTTTTCTTGTGCAATATATTTCACCATGTAAAACCCTACATGAAAGCCATAGGATATGAATGCTCTCTTTTTGTCTTTCACCAAAGTGGCATTATATCCCTTTAGAATGGTTTGATAAAAAAATTCTCCCACAATGAGTCGGTCTGAGACATGAGTGCGGAGTAAATGTGGAGCACCAGTGGCCCCAAAAAATCTGATGTAGGTGGTAGTTTCTTATAGGTACCAGTGGCCTACTTTGGAAATCATCTTCTTGGTTGCTGTCGTAAGCCTTGGGCATTCTTTCTTAAAAAGGATAAAATAAACTCGAGCTATAAATTCATCACATATAAGAGCACAATATCTCTTGTACCTGTTCTCTGACAAAATGTTGAAGTAGACATGCACAAGTAGCTCCACAATATGCCAACTCAGATTTATTCCTGCAAAGACGTTCCTTGCGTAGATCACGTCCAATAAGTATGATGCCATTCGAAAAGATGGCATCTCTCCATCCTTTGGCGCATGGGATTGTAGTATGTTGGTGCTCAGTTGTTTTGAAATAATCGCTCCCCATTTGAAGTTTCTACCAGAGATTGCCACAGTGTATGCCAAGGGCATCCATGCTTCCGAAAAATTGGTGCAATCCCTCTCCCCATATAATTGGCAGATTAGAGCCATCAAATAAATATATGACTCTCTAAGATTGGTCGTACGGTACTAGTCGGTGTTCCTGTTCGTAAACATCTTATCCTCTTTCCACCATGAAGCCATCAACCTATTGGTGTTGTGGAACTCATATAATTTTACCACAAACTCGTTATTTATCCTTTCCTCCGGGTCTCTAAGTTTGTATTATTTATGGAATTCTATTCGGATAAAAACCCCAACACATCCTCCATTGTCATCATTCACCACACATTGTTTCTCATCCGTGTGATCGATTATCCACCCCATAGTTTCAATGCAAGGTAAGACCGGGGTTCGACAGGATACCATATGCAGGAAGGATCATCGAATGTTCGGGAATACTTGATCATCGAGCATTCGTACATACGGGTCATTGTGTGGCACAAATTCTGGGCAATATTCCCGACCGATTCTATTAAACAAATATCCCTACTGAGGGAGCACCAATTTCAATCCAATATTCTCCTCTGTGTTGTCGAATGCAAGAGTATGGGAAAATGCATTTTTAGTGGATGTTTAGATGATTGGCTCCACTTTAGTGGAAAAATTGATCTATCTAGCAGTGTCGGGCGAGGATCCTTCACCGATCTCTGCTTCTTTCAGTTTTGGTTCTCTCGGTGAGTGTCTGGTTGTTGGCTTCCTTGGAGGCATTTTCCTGCACAAAGAATAAAAAATTGTGATTTTCGAAAATATACAGACGGTTCATACCTCTCCTTCACACAATATTGACCTGGTTTAGAAATCTGAAAATCAACTATGAGCTCCTGAAATGCTTTCTCTCTCCTTCAACTGCTCCACTAATTAAAGACTTGGGTACTGAATGTTGTGTTCATAATTTAAACATGGAGCATACTTATCTTGTCATTCCAGTTCTTGAATTCAGGGCGTAAATGTGTTCTGCAAAATCCATCACCAAGATCTGAATCATGCTTGGAATTAAATGCGATCGCAGGCTGGTGACACAAGAGAGGGGTGCTACGTAGTTCATCGATGGTTTCAAACTTCTATTATTTGGTCGGAACACGGGTTAGTAACGTGTGTTAATAAACACATTGATTGTCCCATTAAATAACACAATCCGATCTTATTTTTCGCCAAATATGTCCCATCATTTCATTAATGTCTTATCATTCCGACGGTTTAAACAAGTGGATTGGCGTCGATGATTTTCTTAGACAATGTTTGTTAACACATTTTTTAGTGAAAGATACGATGCCGACCCAGACTATCGTACAATGATGACATGGAAATGCTGACCTGGAAGGGTGATAATGACATGTGACGCTTGATTTTGGTTCCTTTGTTAAAATTTTCTTCGAAATTGGGGAATTTCTTTAGACATGGCTCTAGGAATCTCAGCCTATCCTGCTAATGCCAACGACATGTCAAGGATCGACGATCGAAAAGTTTCTATGTTTATTACTTTTTGATTTTATCCCTTGGAGTTCACTGATGTTGATAACATATTACTGATCAACAATTGACACTCGACATTGTGTCGAAGTAAAGACTTCTCGTATTTTAAGGTTTCCTTCCGATATCATCGACCCTGAATGTATCGACAATTGACGATCGAAGGTTCGTTAAGTGTGTTGATGTTAGCATTTTTCGTATCTTCCCGGTGTCGATGATACATCAACGATCAATGATCAATACCCGTCACTGTTGTATGGTCAAATTTATTGCGCAGATCATGTCGATGCCTATAATGGGTGCATGGCTCAAAATTCTAGCTGTGTATACTTAGTTAAAATTCCAAATGTTCTTTTAGAAGAGAAGCTAATCTACTCAACAGGTCCAAACCAACCCGGATGTGATCGATGATAGAATATAGGAACACAAAACTTAAATATCCCTACACAAGAGACTCAATTCAAAAAGAAAGAAAAAAACAAAGTGGTACCCAAAAGAGAAAATTTTACACAAAGCTTTTAGGGTGTGTTGAGTGCTCAACACAACCAAGAAGGAAACAACCTGAAATAAATGATGATGAATTTGGATGCAAATCATCCCTACATATTTAAATAATCAAAATTCAAACCTGCAAAGTTATCTTCATCCCCAAATACAAATTTTCAGGGTATTTCTCCACCATTGACTCAAACCTTGCAAGTGAGGGGGAGGCCTCCATTTATAAGTTTTTTTCTCAATAAATTTCTAATCGAGAATTCTCTAAAAAGTTATGGATCCCTCTTCTTCTTTACAATTATCTAGAATGTTATGGATCCCTCTTCAAGAAACAATAATAAAATATACATAAGAAGATATAGAAGTCTCTTTGAACTAAGGTACTTGATCTAGAATGGATTATTAAATATTTTTTCATATATTTTGGTACTTTTTGGGGGTAAAAAATTTGCAAGATTAGCAATCAACATCTCAATTTTGTTCCACACTTTGGGATGTTTTTGATGGTCAAATATCATCTCAATCAAATATCATGTACATACATTGTCTCATGCAAGTTTACCTATCATGTTAACCACCGTGGTACTAAGTGGATTCCATATCAACAACTATTACGCACACGTTGAGCTAGTCACATGTGGATTTTCAAGAAGATTTTAGAGGGTCCCAAATCCTAACATTAATTTGGGATTGAGGCATGCAAAAACCCTAACTCTAACCCTAGATGATTATCAAGCTATGTTAAATATTGAGTCACTAGGAAAGGAAGGGGTTTCATTCTCACTATATTGAGTATTGTTCCATATGAGAGAAAAACGTTGAGAGTGGGATATTGAAGTAGAACTAAGGAAGTAGAATACATATAGAAGCCATCTTAGCCACAATTTCCATGGAAATTACATAATGAGTGCCCCTTTCTTGTATTTGCATTTCATTATTGAGAAGAAAATAACAGAGAATAAGCCTCAACTTCTAGTTGGAATTTTCCAATATTAGGTTTTCCTAGAGTACGTTTTGTGTTCATTGTGTTGATGGTGTGTTATTTTATTAGCTTATTTCATTTTAGTTTCAGTGATATAAGCGAATAACATTTAATTTGAATCTTAATTAAAGAATTACATAATAATAGATTGCAGAAATTTGTATGATTTGTTGTGATGCATTATTCAATTGGAATATCAATGGCATTTTACATATCATAGTAGCTTTCTTTGGGGGTTTTGCAAGAAGTTGTAGGATCCAATAATTGGTGTAAATTCTAAAAATCCCTAGCCATGGTGGATGAATACAATAATAATCCATGGGATGTGTCAAAAGAGATATTTTCAAATATGGAATCACAAGTCACTGACATCTCTCACAACATGGACATCCTCATGATAGATGAAGAGAAAATTTTTGGACCTATTGGGAAGTTTGGTGGCTCTAAATCAGAGCCTAGATCAAATGAGAAATCTAGGGATAAAAAAGAGCCAAAAAAGGAGTTGAAAAAAGGACTAGAGAAAGAGAGACCTAGCTCCAATGCCATCACCTCTTCCCAATATTTATTTAAAGTGGAAGAGAAAGTGGACATAAAACCATGCCAAGGTGTTATTGATGTCGTTAAGTTGAATCAATGGTTGCAATAGTTAGAAGTTTATTTTAGTGTTCATAGCATAGAAAAAGAGAAAAATATTTCATTTACTCAACTAAAGTTAGAGGGACATGCACAAACTTGGTGGGAAAGTCACACAAATACTCTTACATTGGAGGATGATCCCCCAACTACTAAGTGGGAGGTGTTTAAAACCCTCATTAAGTCCCATATATACCCTATCATATATGAAGATAACTAGTCTAGTGGATCCATTGGCATTACTTCTGATAGAAGCAAGGATAGAGTGTGCAAGAGTACACTAGGAAGTTAAGAACAATGACCATTATGTTGGGTATATCTCCCAAGAACCTAAATTTAATACTCAAGTATCTAGGAGGCCTACATAGTGATATAAGGAGGCAAGTGATGCTCTTTAGGCATATGACAATTGACGAGGCGTATGTGCAAGAACAATATATGGAGAATATGGGTAAGAATAAAGGACAACCAAGTGGTTCCAAGTAGAAATACCACCAAGACACTTCCAATGAGAGAAACAAGAAGATGATTGATCCGAGTTAGGCCCTTTCTCGTTTGATTCAAAATCATATGGTTCACAGAAGTTACCACTTGGTGTTTCAGGGATCAGATTAAGGGGTTCTTTGATCTCAGTGAGGGAAAATTCTATCAGTTCTTATACAATGTGAACAAAAACCTAGTCAGGGGTGTCAACAACCGGTCTGCTTACTTGTTTTCTATGAGGAAGTAAAGGATCTAAAGGTAATGCTCCAATTTCTTGGGCATAAGCTCTTGTGATTCTTCAGAACTGGTTCAACTCTTCGTGTGGGAGAGCATAAGGTATTTCAGAGAATAAGTGTTCTACTTCCTCATGATGGGGTGAGTTACTTGTTGCGTGAGTAGTCTTTGTATGTGGGATGCCTTGAGAATGACTAGCCATGCATGTGGGTTGCTTTGAATCAACAGGCTATGCGGAATACAATATTATAAATATTGTTAGCCATTCATTTGCCAGGCCCTCCTTCTCGCACCAATTCGTTTGAGGGGCTGAAAATACTTTAACTCAACAATAGAAACAAAACCCACTTAAGAGGCCCAGTCAGACTTGTAAGCATTTGATAAGTGGAATGGTTCTCCAAATCTTTGATTCGAAAGATTTATCGATGGGATTTATGGGTAATTAACAGGTGTATCTTTCTATGAGATTTTTTTCCTTCAGGTTAAGCGATTCTCTTTTTGTATTATTATTTGTTTGTATCCTTGAATAATATAGGTAAAATAAAGATGATGGCATAATCCAACTGGTAAAGGGAAATTACTAAATACTGAAGAATGTTGAGCTTAGGATAACCCTTATAACTCAACGTGCATAAAATGATAATCAAAACTATTTCAATCTTAGAAATAATACTTTTTACTTGTGAACATTAATCATTGAATGAGATAACATTCGTAGAAAGAAAAAATAATACGTAACAAACATGAGTATAAGAAAATTATTTCTCTGAGCTCTACTATCAATCACATATTAACACATCGATTTCTTTTCATCATCTAGAATAAAAGAACTGTTATAATATTGAAAGATAACTTAACAATAGATACAAAAAATCTTACTTAATACAACAACACTAGAAAAATCGAAGACGAAAACAATCCCTCTTCGATCCAATCAAGTTGATGCTTTAGATGAAAAAATTGTCTTTGGTTCTAAACAAAAATTGTTAATTAAAGTTGCACATAAATAATTCTTTTACAATTCTAAAAAAAGAGGGTCTTTCCCAAAACCATCGACCCTTTGCAAAAGGTCGATCTCCCCATTTATAAAGGATCACTAAGCCAAAAATAACTACCAAAGTTGTGTTAAGTAAAACAAAATTCACATGTGGCAGACTTTATCTCCTCGTTCTCTTGAGACCATCTAATTTTTATTGCAGTGGATGATTTATCTCATACTCCGCCCACTTGAAGAAAAGGTCTTGACATGTGTTTGCATAAGGAAATATATGATGATCCATCGATGTGGAGAAGACTTCCTTTATCTCCACTACTCGTTCTCTATACCTGATGAGATTTACACTTAAGCATTGGAGAGATGCGAGGGATTTGATTGGGTGCTCCATGAACTTATTTAATTGACATGGAGTCATACTTGAAATCTGTAAAATCCCTTCTTTCCATGTCGAGTCTTTCTCTACATGTTGTTTGACTATGTCATGCAAATCGACGAAATTTTCTGGTGGGCCAAATTTTGGTAGGCCAATGTTTTCCATCTCCTTATTGATCTTCTCCCACCCTTTTTCTCACTCTCCCCACCTTTCCTGTATCTTCTGCTGAGGTTCCTGGACCATGCTCACCCAGTATTCAACTGCCTTCCTCATTCGAGAGATGTTGCTATCTGTCATAAATCAGATGTCATTCTCTTCTGAGTCTCAGCCTTTCTGTACCACACTGATATAGTCAATCCTCTCTAAGGCTTGATGTGCCTTTTCATACCACCTCTGTAAATATTTACAGGTTTCCATCCCCATGAGAGTTTCCTCTTGAAAATCAACTATGCATGTGGTGAAGAGGTTTATTTCATTTGTGAATTGTGGATATGTTTCTCTAAACTCACTCCTTAGGATTACTACTGCCTGTGTCGAATCCTGATAATACTTCATTAGATGGCGCAAATGATCCAAAACATTCTTCATGACTTCTAATTATTTTTCATCCCTTCTTTCTCTATCTAGTGTTGCATCATTTATAGCCATTCCCACCCCGATCAACTCAATTGTCTTAGCATTATCTGTGTTGAGGAGTGCTTCTTCTATGGTGATGAGGAGTGTGCTATCAAGCGTGAGCCTCCTTTTCTTCTTGGTCCTTCTCATCACAAATTTCCTCTCTCTGTCATAAGTGATCGCTTGTATATCGACGACCTCATCCACTGTCTTAGGAATTTGTTGGTATCCCCAAGTCACAGTGTTACCTAGGATTCCTGCCATATATATGTGTTCTATGGCCAACTCTTATATTTATTTAGTAGAGGAAACTTTTGTATGTCCTGGTGACTCGACCTCCTACTGGGGTTTGTCGGCTAGAAGAGTCTTATCTTTAGATGGGGAGAGGAGTAAAGGATTAACATTTATTGGAGGATCCACCATTGAGGTGTCGATTTTTGATTGTTGCATTTCTTCTTCCTATTCAACAGAGTCCAAATCCTCCTTGGAGTTGTCCATCTTATGCTGAATTCCCGATTGGTCAAGAAATTCAATGTCCAACATACTTTCGTCATGGTCGTCTCCTTCTTGGGGAATTGAGGTCAAAGCTTCGGGAGTTAGAGAAGATGTTTCTCTTGGTTCTCCCTCCTCTTTGATTGGTATTGGGATTTTGAGAGAAACCCATGATATTTCCTCATTGTCGTATATGGTGATTAGGTCTATGAGGATGTCGGGAACATCTTTCCCACTTGATGTTCTTGTTTCCCCAGACTGCATTGTAACCACAATCGATGACCTTGTCTGCTGTGACATAATCCCTAGGTTTTCTGGATGAGTGATATCCTTCAGTGGGGTTGACTATGATCCATTTAGCTTCTCTCCTAGATTGGTTGTGTCACCCCGGGTGACCCTTATGGGTTTGTTGACGGGCGAAAATGACTGCTTATCAACTGGAGGAGTGAGTCCGGTCCAGGGTTGTCTAATTAACCCAAGCCGTTTGGATTGACTCACTCTGACGGGTTTAATGACTCCGTTTGCCAATCTAAAATCCTAAAAGAAACAAATAAATGAAACAAAGAAACAAAATAACTCACTAATTACTAATACACACACACACACACACACACACACACACACACACACACACACACATATATATATATACAAATTATTTAAATAATATTTATATGATAGGTCTGTTTATCTAATTTATATATACAAGATATACAAATTATGAGTTTTAATCTGAACTCATAAAAAATCAAATGTAAAAATGGTTCTTTTGATGAAAGTAGATAAAGAAAGCAAAAGGCACTATTTCTTTTTGGTTTGTTTTTTAATCTATATGTATCTATAAGATCTAATATCAAACTACTATTTAAACATAAAAATGCAAACAGTGAAAATTATACTACATATAAGAATTTCTATAATAAATAAGGAAATAAAAAGGAACAGACTAACCTATTAATCACTTGAAGAGTATGCATCCAACTCTTTGTATAAATCGTACATCAGTCCATCCACGAGGTAAATCTGCTGTGCATCTTCACACTGTTTGGAATAAATGCCAAACTGTACATTGACTGGTGTATTTAATTGATAAACAATAGGACACAAAATAATAACTGTGATATAACAGACTGCAAGTAATAACGCATAAGATAAATCCGACAGTTGCAGCTTGCATTTAATCAGTCAACATGTTTAAGGCAAACCTTATAATAGAAATTGAATGATCATTCCCTATTTTCATATAACTGAAGCATAAAATCGTCAACTGTGAAAGAAAAACTATCTTGACGACATAATAATCTGTGAAGACGAATGCTATCGACAGTCATCACATGATCAAGATAAACAAATTAGAGACAACAACACCATTTACAAACAGCTAAGGCAGAAATGTAAACACATGTTATGTCCAAATTCAAGTATAAGCTTGTTCACAACTAGCCCCAGGCCAAGATGTCAATATTACAAAAAATAATGGGTTTATAAAGCCTTCAAAAAGGTAATTGTTTCGTCTTCTGAGATCAAATATTGATTACAAAAATAAAAGGGGGATACAACCACCCAGATCATACTAAATCCTCTAAAGCTAACAAAATTTTATTTCCGTTCATACAAAATGTATCAAAGATATGACTAGCAAGTCTCAAAGATGCCTTAGATCAATTGGTAACCATGAACTCCTGAATATCCTGAAAGTAAAAGGAAAAATAGAAAGATTTAGATACATATTCAACCATTAATTTGCAAATTTCAAATTAACATAACTGGCTACAGAATCTTGTGATTCTGTAGCTAGTTATTTTAGTAAATGAAATCCAATTTATTGAAAAAACAAAGCAATCTAGTTTTAACAAATAATCCTATTTTAAGATAAAAGGATCATACCTCCAACTGTAAGATCAAATCGTATTAGACAATCTTGGAATTTACTATGGCTGTTGCAACCTCAACATTCTTAAATATTACATTCCCTGTAGTCTTCATACGTTTCTCTTTTCCTTGAAAGAGAGACTTGAGCCTATGGTTTTTATTAGTTAAGGCATCAATCCGATCAGTGAGAGCCTTAACCTGTGACTGTAGGATGGGTACATCAGTGTAGTATTTATCGATCCAGAAATGACAAACTTGACACTTTGACTGAGCGACGATCTCTTGGGAACAAACATGATTTTGAACCGGAGCATCTTCCACACGAACAGTAGATTCATTACCCAATTTAATACAAGGAAACTCTGCATTATGTTTCAGACATGGACGTAAATTGTCCACAAAGTTGTAGGGCCGATCGAGGTGTGGCTCGAATGAAAGAGGGTCTTCTTTAGCGAGGAACCTATCGATTTTGGAGTCTCAACTCTCATGGACCTCGATCATTCTGATCGAGCTTGCATGAGGGTTCGACTTGTTACGAAGCCTCCTTGAAATCAGCCTCTCGACTCTCTTGTTCTTAAAATTTATATCAACATTGCTTTTAGATATCTTGCCTGTAGATTTCTTTAAATTTTTAACAGAGTCATTAAGATGTGTAGCTTGCCCATGGGTCTGCTCAATAACCTTTGAATCGAGTAAGGGCTTGTTGTAGGAGGCTGAGACACAGGCCTGGGTAGGTGAGAAGGGTGTTGTAGGGTAGATTAGGGTTTCCTGAATTGCATACTTGTCGATCTCTTCAACATTGGGATTAGAGAAACCATTTCTGATTAAAAATGAGTCCCAATTATCATTCTGCAATTCTAATTGATGCACACGCAAGATTTTTATTAAGCCATGATGGAAGAGGCTCGAGTCTGTGTTAGAATATAGAGGATTGTGCTCGTTTAACCATTGACGATACCCTCGTCACCCAACCACAGGCCTTAAGCCACCCTCCGAGCACCTTGACCTTGACCGAGAAGAGAATTATGGCTGCAATCAATAGCCAAGAGAGGTTAAATGCACCAAGAAAAAGAATAGAAACTAAACTGAACAAATTATCCCACCCAAAAGCTAGTGCACCACTTTCTCAGCTCTCCCAGAAAACCTGCGCACCAAACTGCTGCTTCCTGCAACTGCCTGCACAGATATTGCTCTCACTACAATTGCTGATATGAAAAATAATGAAACTGGCGCCCTGTATTTATAGTGCACTGGCCAGTCTAACTGGGGCCGACCTGGCCAGTCTAACTGGGTCGACTTCTCCTTCTGGGCATCAATAAATTCAATATAAATATATTTGTTCAGCTGACAACTTGTCTAGGGTTTCCTTCAATTCTTTTCTTCCTTCCGGAGGATTCTAGTCTCGTCATAGGTCATAATAGAGGTTCATACCTCCCGAAGCTACCNNNCCTTGACCTTGACCGAGAAGAGAATTCTGGCTGCAATCAATAGCCAAGAGAGGCTAAATGCACCAAGCAAAAGAATAGAAACAAAACTGAACAGATGATCCCACCCAGAAGCTAGCGCACCACTTTCCCAGCTTTCCCAGAAACTTGTGCACCAAACTGCTGCTACCTACAACTGCCTGCGCAAATATTGCTCTCACTGCAACTGCTGAGATGACAAATAATGAAACTGGCACCCTGTATTTATAGTGGACTGGCCAGTCTAACTGGGCCGACTTCTACTTCTGGGCATCAATAAATTCAATATAAATATATTTGTTCAGCTGACAACTTGTCTAGGGTTTCCTTCAATTCTTTTCTTCCTTCCGGAGGATTCTAGTCTCGTCATAGGTCATAATAGAGGTTCATACCTCCCGAAGCTACCATAATATT
>SNQJ01S0057612.1:43430-82298 GCA_010110895.2 Picea sitchensis | reverse complement strand
ACTAGAATTTAGCTTCAATGCTAAGGCTATGAATGCTATCTTGAGTGGGCTTGCAGAAGCAGAATTCATAAAATTTATGCACCTAGGAACTTCTAAAGAAATGTGGGACAAATGCATTAGTAGTTATGAGGGTAATGAGAAGGTAAAGGATGAAAATCTTCAAACCTACAGAATACATTTTGAACAACTAAAGATGAAGGAAGATGAAACTGTTGGAAAATACTTTCTGAGAGTAGAAGAAATGGTAAATGCAATTAAGTCACTTGGTGAAACAATTGGGGAATCTTCTTTAGTTCAGAAAATCTTGAGATCTCTCCCAGATAGGTTCAACCCGAAGGTATATGATATAGAAGAACTTAATGATCTAAAAACCTTGCAGTTTGACCAACTTCTAGGAGCATTGACTGCATATGAAATGAGAATAGTTAAAGATAAACCCACCTCCAGAGAAGCATCATTTAAAGAAGACAAGAATGAGGATTCTAAGCCCGATGAAATTGAAGCAAAATTTGTGAAGAGACTGAATAAGGGATCAGGCAAATACAAAGGTAAACTACCTTTCAAATTCTTTAACTATGAAAGGATAGGTCATTTTGCAAATAAATGTCCCCACAAAGGAAAGGATCAGACTTGTGATGATGAGGAGAAATACAAACACAAAGATTTCTTTAAAGAGAATAACTTTAGGAAGAAAAGTCTTTCTGCAAACAATGATGATGATCCTTCAGATGATGAAGACAATGATTCATCTATTGAAGATAAACTAAATGACTTCATACTTATGGCCAAAGAGGACTATGACAATAATAGCATAAGGAGTGATGTGAATGAAGAAGAAGTTGTGGTTGACATGGACCAAAGAGGACTATGACAATAATAGCATAAGGAGTGATGTGAATGAAGAAGAAGTTGTGGTTGATGGAAGGAGAACTGAATCGCATTGAAGCGACAGCGTATCAAGAATCAAGAACGTAGCAAAGACAATTGTTGATACCATTTGAGAAAGACAATAAAGAACATGATGAAGACCTTTTCCTACTAAAAAGTAGAATTGGAAGAGGCAAAGAAAATCAAGAGATTCTGAAACAACAACCATCGAAGAAGGCAAGATGTGAATCATTAGAACAGTTAGCAGGAAAACAAGGAAAGAAATGGAGAAGTTTCAAGCCTTGTATAATCGTAATCACAAGTATCAAAGCCTCATAAGGATTAGCCACCATTCTAAATCAACAAAGGAATCCAAAGCTGAAAACTCGGTTTGGGTTATGAAGAGGATCAAGCAAAGGAAGCTAGGAAATGAAGAACCCATCGAGTTTTTCAAAAGTACAACCAATGATACTAACAAACCTCATAAACAAAGGAAGACAATCACCGCCCAGACAAGTAAAGAGAAAGGCTGTGGATTGAATTCAGAGAACTTAAGAAACAATGCTCTCTTTATTTAAAGATGTCATCAAGAAGAAAGAAATCAATTTTCTCAAAGAAGACAAATCCATTTTCCGTGTACAAAGAATTTTTCTATGGCTATTGTTTCTATTGTTCTAAATTTGGTCACAAGAATTTTTCTATGGCTATTGCTTCTATTATTCTAATTGGTCACAAAGTTGTAAATTGTTCCTTTAAGACTTAGACATGAGCAATTAAGGTTTCAAAGGATTAAATACTTCCCACAACAAAGAATGATACAAGCAAGTAATAATTTTTCACGGGACCTAAACTGCCAAATTAAGTCTCGACACATACAACTAAGGAGGCTAAGAAATAATCACAGTCAATAAGTAGGTAACACCGCAACAATAAGTTTGACTTATTGAATAATGAGGTTGAATGCTAATTGCCATAACTTTGGACATAAATCTATCGATCGCTGGTTAAGCAACTATGAACCAAATTCAAAATCCCTACCTAAAATGTCAAGTTTTGGAAGAAGAAGGAAAGTAACAAGTGTGGATTAGTATTGTTCGCTCAAAGGAAAACTAACCCTTGGTATATAGATAGTGGATGCTCCAAACACATGATGGGAGACAAAGGCACTTTTCTATCTCTAAGTGAAAGAAATACGTAGAAGTGTAACCTTTGGAAATGATGGTCTTGGGAAAATAAAAGGCAAAGGGATGGTGAGCTTAAGTAATGGATAAGGAAAACCCCAAGATGTTCTAATGCAGGGATGGACAAAAACATAATCTTCTCAGTGTAAGTTAAATGTGTGACGGAGGATGTGAATTGGTGTTCACTTCCAAAGGTTGTATTATAAAGTTTTTAAACTTAGGAGAAGTGGTGGCTAAAGGCTTAAGAACATATATTAATGTATATGTGCTGAAATAAATAGAGAAGAATGTCATCTAAGAAAACATCATGATGAAAGTTGGTTATGGAATAGAAGACTTGGACATCTAAACTTCGACCAATTTAATCAAAACTCAAAAACCCTTATGATATCAAAGCCCCACACCAATAAACCCTATCAAGTAGGAAGGAGACAAGGTTCAAGAACTTACTTCAACAGAAAACCAATCCAATTAGTTTATATGTATTTATGTGGACCATGAAGACAAGAAGGCATAGGGAAGAAAACTACTTCATGCTAATAATCAATGATTACTCCGTGACTATTCTGGGTTTCCTTTCTCAAAGAAAAAACTCAAGCATTTGAGAAGTTTAAAATATTTAAGGCTTTAACTAAGACTCAAACAGACAAGAGGTTAAAAGCAAAAGATTAGACCTGGGAGGATATTTTATGTCAAGAGACTTCAAGGAATTATGTGATGAGCATGGATCAAGAGAGAATACACAATCCCAAGAACTCCACAAAAAAAATGGAGTAGTTGAGAGGCAAAAATGTATCACAGCAAATGGTCAGTCAATGATGAATGAGAAGAACATTGGTCAAACCTACTTGGTAGAATAAATACAATGTGGTCCATGTTTAACAAATCCTAACACCTCGTAATTCACAAAGACAAGACACCTTGAATTATGGTTTGGAAGATATGCCTCAATCAAACACTTCAGTCTTTGGGAGTAAAATGTTACATAAAGAATAATGATGAGAACCTCTAAAAATATGATGACGTATGGATGAAGGTATTTTTATTAGGGTATGCTACAAACAAGAAAGGATACAGATACATAATAAGAGGCTTAATAAAATGGTTGACTGTGATTGATGTAAAATTCGATGAAGGAATCCCAACAAGAAAGAGGGTAGACAAAGAATGAGTCTTCTACGTAATATCAACTAAAGTTGAAGATGAACAGTCCAAGAATCAAAACTAAGACTCAATCGATGAAGACTCGCATTAATTCTATTTAATCAACCAACATTCAACTACAATTCCTCCTCCTAATCATTCAAAAGAATCATCCTCAAGTCAGATAATTGGAGAAAAGACAAAGGTGCATCCAGAAGAAACCAATCAAACACCAAACAATCTCATACAAACTTCATATCCATGATGGAACCAAATAATTTCAATGAAGCCAACAAACATGACTTCAATCGGTTAACCAATGAACGAATAACTGATCGATTGAGAAAAATAATGCGGGAGATGGTTCAAAGACACGAAGACAAAATGTCAATATCCAAATGATCTTTAAGAATAAGCTGAACGATCACGACGTTATCGTGAACAAAGGAGTTAGTCTATAAAGATTCATACCGTGATAGAAGGATCGATTTTACGAAACATTTGCACCTCGCGGGCAAGATTAGAAGCTATTAATAGAATATTTCTTGCCCATGCTTCATCATAAAAGGTTTAAAGCCTACAAATGGATGTCAAGTCCTATTTCTTCAATGGAGATTTAAGTGAGAAGTCTATATGAAACAACCAAAGGTTTCAAATTGTCCGATAACCCCGACTTAGTATGCAAGCCGAAGAGCAATTCATATGGTTTAAAACAAGCCCTCGAGCCCGTATCACGATCGATACATATCTCAAAGACAAAGGGTTCAAGAGAGGAATATCTGACAACAATCAGATATATTAAAACATAGGATAATGATTTGCTTATTGTACTGGACTATGTAGATGCCATCATCTTTGAATGTAATAAATATTCACCGGGTACAATGATTTGTTTCTTCCATGGAGTCTAAATTCTGAAAATGTCTATGATAGAGAACTGCCATTTTTCTTGGTCTCCAAATTACTCGGAGGTTCGAGGATGTCTATTTCTGAAGAAAAACATCTAAGAGAAATGCTAAAAGGTTTCAAATGGAAGATTATAAACTTGTGGTACACCCATGGTAACTGGATGTAAATTAATCAAGGATGATCTACCCGGACAAGTTCATCAAAGCTCATATCGATCAATGATAGGAAACCCGGTTGGTACATCACAACATCTTACCAAACATAATGCATGTTGTAGAATGG
This sequence comes from Picea sitchensis, assembly GCA_010110895.2. NCBI lineage: Eukaryota > Viridiplantae > Streptophyta > Pinopsida > Pinales > Pinaceae > Picea > Picea sitchensis. Next base: position 77,916 of record SNQJ01S0057612.1, on the reverse strand, counting down.
TGGGAAGATATCAGGTTGCACACAAATAGAGTCATTTGTAAGTCATTAAAAGGATATTCAAGCATTTAAAAGAAACAATGACTATGGTCCGTGGTATCCCGTAAATCAAAATTTTCAGTTGACTGTTTATTCAGATGATTAGCAAACTGTGTTGATGAGAGAAAAGCACCAAAGGAAGGAGAATTCTTCCTGGCGACTCCTTAGTAGCCCCAAGGCTTTAGTAAAAGAAAGGTTCCATTTCATTATCAAACACAGAGGCAGAGTACATTGTTGTTAAGCACCAAGGTAACTCCAGGTATTATGGATGATTCATATACTTGCATTAGAAGTAAAATACACTACACCGATCCCACTTCATTGTGATAATACCGCAGGTCTAAAAATTCTCAGATTCCACTCCAAGATCGCTATTTCCATAAACATCATTTTCTCGAGAGAAGGTCACCAGACCTGCTCGTGTCCATTACATTCTAATTATAGAACAAATTGCGTATATCTTTACTAAACCCTCTAGCTAAGACACCTTTTGAATATCTCAGACAAAATTTGGGTGTCATTTCATCTCACACCTAAAGAGTCCATTGTCTTAGGGGAGTTTTGTATTATTTGAACATCTAATGCCTCCTAAAAATTACTGCAATAGCTCAGGGGGAGCATGTTATTTTTTTGACATTGATGCCAAAGGGGAGAAAATAATCGCGCCTGAAGCTTCGCCATCAATGACAAAGGGGATTGTTGGCATGTTTTACGTGCACAGATAGCTTAATATTGATGGAAATTACAATTAACGATGATGGCTTGAGTAATAAACAACAATGATCAACAAATTACTGATAATCTGTGGAGAAGCAACAGTGATCGTTGTATCAACAATTCAAAATTCTCGATATCGCTGATGTCAATGTAGACAAGAAGAGCACAAAGAAGAGGAGGACAGATCCCAGGCATTAGATCCAAGTTCTGATCCGCCATCATTGGATCCATGAGAACTTGCACATTCTTTAAAGTGCAAGGAGTAGCAGGCTCAAAAAATCCCGAAAGAATGAGCACCCACCATCATCTACCAAGACACGCGGGAAAAGATCATCAATTCGCTGGACTGGAGAGTTAAAGGAATGGGGTTCTCTAACCTCTCAAAATCGCGATATGTGAAATCATGACTTATCTGTTTAAGATCGGTTTGATCTCGACCATTGATCCGAGTCCATTTTGGAGTTTCACGACAAGAGTTGAGATGTCAAAGAATAATAACCACAAGAATCCTAAAATCGCGATATGATGCGTAATCACAACTAACTGAAAGTTGTCGATCAAGGTTTGATATGGACCGTTGATTCCACTCATTTTGGGAGTTTCACGGATCGAGAGTTGTAGATGCCAAAGAATAATAACCACAAGAATCCCCGAAATTGGCGACATGTGGAATCGGGCGACTTAATCCGGAAAGTGCCAGAGATCAAGGTTTGATCGACCATTGATCCCAAATTCCATTTTGCAGTTTTGCAGATCGAGAATTGGATATGTCAAAGAATAATCACCACAGGCATCCCGAAATCATGATATGCGAAATCTTGATTTAATCGCAGCCGTTAAAGTAAGTGATCTGGACCGTTGATTAAACTCCGATATGGAGTTTAATCATATGGTTCAGATCTGATCTTGGTTAAACGATTATGATTGTATCGCGATTTCATGATTTCAGCATTCATGTGGTATTGTTTTTTGACTCTCCAAGTCGCGATCCCATGCCATTTCGGGGATCGATCGCGACTTGGAGAGATGAGATGTCTCATCTCCCCGTGATTCACTAAATGTGAAATCACGAAAAGCACCTTATGCATAAGGCTATGGTCACATCCCTTGGTCACATCGCTGGAGAGATGATGGTTATTAGGAGAAACCGCTCCTTTTCGGGATCAAGACTGGGAATGTCAAGATTACGGTCAGCTGAATGATGAACCGTCGAAACGAAATGCCGAAATGAGTGCAAGATTCCTTGGAATCAATCCAACGGTGCGTGAATTTGAACAAGATCGAGGGCCATCAGAAGCACGTCATAAAGATAAATCGATGAAACCATTCATGGTCTCACCAGAGAATTTGAAGACTGCGGTGATCACTCAGAGAGATGAAGAATCTCTAAGCTTCATCCAGTAAAACAAGACGATTGTTAGATTCGATGTGATGGATGAGCATTGCTACGTAATTGAAATAGAAGGCATAAGCTCAACTTTGGCAGAGAAGACGAGGAGTATCAACTTCCAGAGAGGCTAAGGAATCTCTGCATAATACCTAGTGATGATGGATGCGAGGGTGAAAACTGCCAAAGAAGCTGAACAGTCGCGTTGATGATCAGGAAAAGCACTTGAGATGTGAAAAAAATTTGGTGTGGTGTGTGAGTACGTAGAGGCATGGCAATATTGCATGCACAAGGAGCACAGGGACCATAATAATTTTGAACAAAGAAGAGATGAGAGTTGTTGTCATGGGGAAGGATTCAAATGTGAGCAAGGAGGCAGAGCCAGCAAAAATTAATAGTAGAGGAAGGTTGCATTGAAGGGATATGGATCAAAGAGTATAAAAGGAAGAAGAACAGAAGTAAGGCATGTAGAAGAAACCGAGCAGACCAAGAAGAGCAGTGTAACAGAACACGACAAGGCTGGTAAGCCATTGAACAACTTTATATCAATCGTAGAATAAGTTTAGTAACAAGGAATTTATCTACCAGTGTGGTTAGGAGGTGTTAGGAGGACACCTGTCCTCAAAGGTTCAAGTGGGTTCTTTAATATAGGAGTTGGTGCTTCCTCTTAGTTGGTGCTAGAGAAACAAGGAGTTGGTGCTTCCTCTAGTTGGCGCTAGAAAACCAGTGGGTTGGTGCTTCCTTCTAGTGAGTGCTAGAGAAAATAGAGAGTTGAGTTTCAAAGAAGTTGCAACTTGCAAAACTAGAGGTTGTAGCCTCACAATGAGTTGGTGCTCATATGTGATAATGTAAAGGAATGGTGATATTACTTATCATATATAAAGAAAAGAGGTTTTTACTTTGTATGGGTTTCCTCAAGAAATGTTTGTCTTTGTGTATTTCATGTTTGTGATTGATTTTGAATACTCTACTACTTATTTTTTTGTGATCATCATTGAGTTCCCTCTAAAGATTTTAAAAAGAAGCATAATTGTTTAAGACGGTAACAATCGATTCACCCCCCCTCACATCAGACCCCCAAGGCCAAATTGTTGGATGAAAGTCAACACATCCTTAAGCGGCACTAAGGGAGAATTCATTTCGTTGCTTGGAACCAACAAGATGTATGAAGATATGCACATGGTAGAATGAAAATTTGAGGTTGGGGACCTAGTATTTATTATTTTTCATCCTTACCGAAATTCATCAATACAGAAGAGTGGTGAAGAGAATTTGATGCAGCATCTCTCACATCATCCAGCTAGCCAGCCAGCCATGCCAGCGAGTTCAAATCGCACGCTAAGAGAGGCACAACCTCATTTTAAAATTTGAATTGAATGTAACTTTAAATGCTTAGGTTGTTGATCCATGGAAGCCGTGCCTTTGAGAAGGAATTAGGTAGATCAATCTTTGAATGTTTGTAAGGCTCGAGATCTAGATCTGATTTGGAATAGAAAACCATTGATTGTAATTGAATAGGGTAGGCGAATTTGATAGTCAAGAGCCCTCAAGCACAGAGATTAGAGCATCTCAGTAGTTAGTTGAGTGGTATAATGAAAAGAAGAGAATCTACAGATAGAGCGTACAATGAGCCGAGACCTTGTTACAGTCAGTAATAGGAAACACCTTGCATAAATAGGCATTTTCCATTTAATACAAATAGCAGTTTTTTCCTGCATGTATTTTTGTGGGTGTCTGTGAGTGTTCTATTTATGATATGAATGTATGATGTAGATGTATGCTATACATGCATTCGCGAGTTGGTTTGATTTCGTGGTTGAATCTTCTTTGAGGCTTCACACTAGAGGGTGTGAAAGAACATTGCGTTCGATAGCCGCAGTACGCAGGATGATTTACAGAATTGGCGTGGTTCAGACAAAGGCTTGTTACACACAAGTTGACCGGAGTCAATAACTCGAGGAAGACCTCAAGGTCACCTTGGAGGCAAGGCTATATAGGAGGAGAATATAGTTACGCATGACCATCGAGGATTCTGTAGGAGTTCTGCCAAGTGGGCATTGAGCCCAGGCAATACAGTCAAGAGGAACTCGATGTGGGACCAGGAAGAAGAAGCCAACCACCTGGGATTCTCAGAGCGCTATAAGCCAAGCAAAAAAGCAGGGAGTGCACGTGACGTGAATTGTTGAACATTCGGAAGAAGACACTCTACCAGAGGGCATAGAGACGCTAAAAGATAGCAATGAGGGAGAAGAGAACCTTGAGTTCTCGATTTAAAGGAAGAATCTGACTGAGGGATCTACGTATTGTTGAACACCATACAAACTCAGCAAGAGGTTGCTAGAGAAAATAGCCAGAGGGAATTTCATTCTCCATCTGTGGGGAAAGAAAGAAGGATAAAATCCTTAGGGGTTTGAGTGTTGAGGAGCTTAGGAGAGATAGCACTTTATGTGCGTGAAGACCCTACAAAGGCATAGAGTCATAGAGTCCCTTGAGGATTCGGGTGCAGAATATCAAGAGGAGCGATGTCATGGAGTTCGCCGAGACGAAGCTACAAAGGTCGAGGCCTTTGAGACTTGGAATTCTTCCAAGGTCAGGAAGAAGTGCAACAACTCGTGAGGAAGCTTGACATGATTGGATCGACCGACAATTCTCGACCATTGAAAATTTCTTAAGGTCTAGGAGGGAGCAGAGGACAAGAAGGACGGATCGACCGCTGATCTTGATTTGTGAGATCCGAATACCGGCCGGATCGTACAGAGAGTTGGCAGGGAGTTAACCCCGAACAGAGGAGAAAAGTTCGAGGAAGTCCCGACAATATTATCTAGACATCGTCGCCGTAAAGCCCGATATCGACATTTCCGGATAGGAGATCGCATTCCACCTGAAAACCTCGACACCTAGCTATTCATCTAATGAGGACATGTGTCATGTGATCGCCCATCCGAGATCCCAACACTAGACGATTCTGTGATATCGACACCTCGAAATCGAAACTTAAGGTCGTGGAAATTCGACATCGTAAGTCTCAAAATGAGGGGTAATCTGAAACCATCCATTCTGGGACACGGGCACGATTGAGTGATTATCGGAGAAGGTCTCGATAGGAGAATCGTCAATCAGGAAATCACGAGTCGTGATATCCGGAATCCCGTGGACAAGAAGTCCTTGTAACTTGGAATCACAATCGATACTCGACAAGAGGGAGAAAGCCCGCTATTGTGGGGCCTAGTCGACGCCGTCGGAGAGAATCGGGATCGATATCAATCCATCCCATGCATATATGTTTATGCATTTCACATTGCGATAAGTCCTAAACCCCAAAGGAGGTAAGGTCATGTTCAGGAGATAGTGGTCATCGTGGACCAAGAATTTAGCCGTATTATATTAAGGCCAAAGACAGAGTTGGTCTATCAAGATCGAGACACGGGATAGAGGTTCAGGACATCGAGATCGCTAAATCAATCCTTAATAAAGAGATAAGACTATTTTACGAGACTAGCTTATATGGACTAGGCATAGCCGCATGTAAGGCCTAAGGAGCACATCGAATCAGATTTGGGATTTTGAGAGACAGAACTTGACATCAAAACAAGAAACCAAACCCAAAATTAAGTCGGAAAAGGTCACAGAATACGCGAGGCCGTGATTGTGGAGAAGAGCAGACTCCTGCGGATCGGCTTTTAACAAAGATTCCAAGAGGGGATCGTAAGAGCCACTTCGGGCTTGAAAGGAATTAGATCGATCCTCGAGCGTGAGGACGAGGTGTCATCTAACGTTTCTTACTACGAGTGGTATCGTAATCTTGATTCTGTCATATTTCGCAAGAGGGCAAGAGATAAGAGCAATTCACATACACACCAAGTGGTATCGAGCTGAACTTCATTTACATTGAAGCGAAGCGAGAAGGAAAAGGAAGAAGATAGAGCGCTGGAGACTGCGGATGGTTGTTTGCAGGTACGCAAGCAACGATTAAGAAGGTAGTCAATAGGACTATAGGATGAAGCCGAAACACTCTTAGTGTGGAGTGAAAGCAACAGGTTTGGTTAGGAAAGTAGACAGAGATAGAACCATGGTTTCTAAAGGCTAAAGTACGTTAGGAGGAAGAGAAAAGCACAAAAGATTGCATAAATGGATAAAGAGCTCAATGAAGTTAGAGAGGAGCTCGATAGGTTGATGCTAAAAATTTAGTAAGGATATCAAGGAAGTTGGAGGTATGAGTAGCCCATGAAGAAGAAAGCAAAGTGGCCAGTCAAGGAGTTGATGGTCAGAAGACAGCGGAGGTTGTTAAAAGGGTGGTTGAGGTATACCGAAAACCTCAATGGACCTGAAGAAATGGTTCAAGCGTGAACCGCAGACTCCGGCCAGGTCTCAATGATGTAGAGAGTGAATTGGGATCAGCTGAATATATCAAAGACTGTCAATAGGGCAGAACAGAAATTCCCAATTCCCAAGAGGGAAAAGAGTTGAGATCACCGTGGGATCTCACAGATCGCTCCAGAGGATAGCCGAGGAATTTCATTGTCAGCCGGGCAATGATATGAGGTCATTGTGGGATCTCATACTGCTGTGAGGGCAACTAAAAGCATCTTGATTGCCGTGGAAGAGATGAGCATTCGACTATCCGGAAGTCTCATGGACTCCTGAGGGTGATTTCACCAGCAAGGAGGCCGATGAAGGTGGACTGCTTGATCTCATAATCTACCAGAGCTAAGCATCCCATATTGCCGTGCGGGCGTGGATGAGCAAATGAGCTGGAATCATCCGGAGGAGCCGACAGAGCAGTGAACTTAGACGGAGTTTGTATCAAGACAGTACCGATAGAAGAGGAGGATTTGAAGGACCTTCTAATGATTGGGGAATACGTGTATTCCTACCATTTTCCCAAGGAAAGGAAAAAGTCTGCGTTGTGGATATTGAGGCAGCAACAACAGAAGCAACAACAGATCGTCAAAGAGGAATTGATCAGATATCCGAATCACCAAGAAGATGAGCATTCGGAGGAGTGGCTCAACACTTTCAGCCAGGAGCCAAAAAGAAGGAAGTTGTAGCAATCGAAGCTTCCATTGTGAGAAGAAGCGTAAGAAGATGATCAAGATTCTCCGAGGAATGGCTCCATATTTTCATTAGAAGATGAAAAGATCATGCAACATGGGAGTTTGCAAAAGAAGAAGAAGAAGAGGTAGACAACATTAGTTTGGTTGATCTGTATGAACAGATTGAAGCCTTGGAAGAGAGGGTGAAAACAAAGCATGCACATCCAACAAGTGAAGTTGGAACTGATGAAGAAGGCATGGGAGTTCATGAGAATATGCCCATGTGCCAAAAATAATTGCAGCTGAGGAGACTGCAAAAAATAGGACCAGCCATTAGAGCAGTTGGATGTAGTGATCAAGAATATTAGAAGTCTGATTTTGAGGTTAGCGGTGAATCACAAATACAGAGAAGTTGCTAGGATGGAAGAGAAGCAGCTGAAGAAAGAAATAGGATTGGAGTGGATGGACAACTCCAAAGGATGATTTGGGGTCCAGGAGGATTTCAACAACTCGGGAAGCTCATGATTAGGAGCTCATGAATTTTGTAGTCGAGGAGTATGATGTAGTAGCATTGCTCCACCTCATCCACCATCCATCTAGCCACGCCACAAGAATTCAACGACGCCTGAAGAGAGAGGCGCAGTTCTCATTTAAAATTTGAATTGAATGTAACTTTAAATGTTTGTTGTTGAGCTGGGAAGCCATGTCTTTGTGTAGGAATTAGGTAGATCGTCCTTTAAATGTTTGTATGGCTGAGATCTAGATCCAAATGGATTATTAGACAGCCCATTCAATGTAAGTTTATTGTAATTGAATAGGGTAGGTGAATTTGGACGGAAGCACTCTAAGAGCCCCCTCGTGCAAAATAGATTAGGAGTATCTCTTTGGTAGTTATTTGAGTGGTAGAATGAAGAGAAGAGAATATGTGGATAGAGAGAAGAAGAAGGAGACAAGACCTTGTTACAGTCCACGCTCAAAACAACTTTGTAAAGAGACATTTGCCATTTAAATATGCTTTTCATGCATTACTCAGGTTGGAATGGATGTATGAGTGTTCTATTTTGCGATATGAATGGGTTGTAGATGTATGTTATTGTGCATTTGAAAAAGTTGGTTTGATTTTATTGTTGAAGTTCTTTGAGGCTTCACACCATGATGGTGTGACAGAACACTGCGGGTACTGATAGCCGTGCACAGAGGATGCATTTCTGAATTCTCAAGGGGTTCATTCAAAGGTGTGTTGCGGCACAAGGAATGGAGCCAACAAATCAGGAGGAAGACCTCAAGGTTGCTGAATACCTGGAGGCAAGGATGTATAGGAGGAGAATATAGTTACAAACAGAATCACTGAGGATTCCGTAGCTCTGGCGGCATTGAGCCCAGGTAAGGTGCTAAAGAGGAACTCACAGGGTTCGAAGAAGAAGAACCACCGGGACTTCAGATTTCACCAAGTGGGGCATTGAGCGAGTGCATGGGTGCACAGAAGGGACAAAACTGCTGAATGTTCTATGAAAAGATACTCTACCAGGAGGGCATAGGAGACGTTGTGTAGACGCACAAAGGAGAGAAGAGAACTTTGATTTCTTTGATTTAAGGAAGAATCCACCGAGGGATCTTCACAGGGTTGTCAACACCCTGAAAGACTCAAGAAGAGGTTGCTTGAGAAGAATAGCTAGAGGGCATTTCATTCTCCATCTGTTGGGGAAGAAAGAAGGATAAAATCCCTTAGGGTCCTGAGTATTTGTAAAGCTCAGAAGACAAGACTTTGGGTGCGTGAAGATCCTGAAGAGGCGTAGGATTCATAGAGACCCTTGAGGATTTAGTCATAGAAGCTCAGGAGGAATGACGCCGCGGGAGTTCATGGAGATGAAGAAAAGGTCGAGGCCATTGAGGACTTGTAATTCTCCCAAGGTTGAGAGGAAAGCGCAGCAGCTCAGGAGGAAGCTTGACAGCCGTTGGATCGGCCGACAAATTTTGGACCATTGAAAATTTCTACGCCCAGGAGGGAGCAGGAGGAGTGGACAAGAAGGACGGATCTGGACCGTTGGAGCTTGATCCAGAGACTACAATCAATGGATCAACAGAGAGTTGCGAGGGATTTAACCTCCTAAACATGAGGAGAAAAGTCTCGGAGGAAGTCTCGACACATATCGGGACATCGAGGCATCAGAAGTTGGGATATCGGCATTCCCGCGTGGACAGGAGATCGCGTAAGTCCACCTTGAAAACCCCGACACAAATTAGGTCATCTCGTCTGAGAGGACACGGTCATGCCATCGCCCATCTCGAGATTCGGACACTCAGACATCGGGTATATCGGCACTCGGGAAATTGGAGTTCCCCGAGGTCATGAAAGTCGAGACATCAAAATTCTCAAAAACACGAGGGGTAATATGAACCGTCCATTCTTAGGACGCATGGCAGCGATTCAAATGACATTGGGAAAAGTTCCAAATGAGAATCGCCAATCGGAAATCACAGTCTAGATATCGTGATCTCAGGACAAGAATTCCTTTGCTACTTGGAATCATCGGTCCGGAGACCAACAAGGGGGGAGAAATCTCCGCTGTTGTGGGTCCTAGTTTATACGCCTGAGAAACGTGGAATTGTGGAATCGGGAATCCTGATGACACAGGTTTTATGCATTTCGACATTGCGATGTCTGAAACCTCGAAGGGAGGTAAGGTTGTGGTCTTGTGAGATAGTGGTCATGTGGACCAAGAATTTAGCCAGAAGAGGCTAAGGGCCAAAAACAGGGAATTGGCTCATCAGAGATCAGGAGATCGCGAGGACAGAGGTTCATGAGATAAAGGATCGCTAAAACTCAATCTCGATAAGGTGATAAGGCTGTGGTATTATGAGGACTAGTCATATGGACTAGGGGCATAGCCAGAATGGGATAAGGTCGAAGGGAGCGCATCGACGAATAAAATTTTGGGATTTCGAGAGGACAGGAACTCTCAACATCAGAAATCAAGAAAACCGCCAAACCCAAAATTAAGTCGAGGAAAAGGTCACAGGCACGCATGACAGAAAAATCGAGAGGGACTCAAGGATCAGGTTTTTAGCGTGAGATTCCGCCAGGGAATCATAGAGCCGCTTCGCTCAAAAGGGAATTAGATCAACTGTGAGCAGGAGGGCTGAGGTGGTGTCTCGCTTCTACTGCAGACATAATTTGAAGCCCCACTTTACTGGCCTTAGATTGATCGAGAGTTGGAGAGGGCATATAATTTGAGCTACCAGAGGAATAATAATCCACGCCTTACATGTACCGCCTCAAGAAGGCACTAGGACAACATCTCACCACTTCGATAGATCATCCTCCATTATATGAGGAAGGTAAATTGGTTTTGTCACCTGAGACGATTGTTGATGTCCACAAACGAAGGCTGAGAAGTAGAGTCATACGAGAATACATGGTCAGATGGAAAGGGTTGATTGCAGAAGATGCTATGTGGGAAGGAGAGAAGAGTTTACAACACCTTGATCTAGAATTTCTCAAGGACAAGAAATTTTGGGAAGGGAGGATTGTAATGTTCCCTTCCAATTAATCAGGATTGGGGTGACTCAATATCCTATATGACTTCCATAGGCTATATTCAACAAATAAAAGGGAGTCAATGCATCAAAACCTAAAGAGATAATTAAATTAAATAAACAATTATATTTATTGAAAGGGAGTTAAGGATTTGAACTGTTCAAAGGAAAAGGAGGTAATTAAATAAAATAAATAATTATATTGAAAGGGAGTTAAGTAAGGGTTTGATTTTTTCAAAGGAAGAAATATCTAGAAGAACCAGAAGAAGGATAAATTGTATTGGAAATCTATCACTTTGGCATTATGATTTGATATCTTATTGAGTGCTCTTGTACCCAGTGTTTTAATTGGAATTTTGGGAAAAACCATTTCACTACAGGTTTAGTTTCGATGGTGCAATATCCACCCTAGCTACACAAGAGGAGGATTCATCTAGATTTATAATTGGGTTTCATTTGGTGCTTGATTTCTTATTGGAGAGAGTGGGAAGCATATCGACTTGTGCAGGGTGTCTGTAGTGATTCACAGGAAGAGGTCGAGTTTCAAATCCACATGTGCTAGGAGGGTTGATTGTCGATCCACACTATTAGCGCAGAGTAGAGTAAGGCTTGGAGAGCCTTGGATTCATTGATTGGGATCATACCAGGTTTCTTGTGTGGTTTCTATACATTATGTAATTTCCTAGTAGCCAATAGCTTGTGTTCTTAGTAGCATTTTGAAGTTGTTATTACAACCATTAGTTGTCATTATACTGATTTAGGAAGTTTTTCCATCCACAATAAGATTCCATAGTTATATGCTCTAAAGTTTGTGTAATGAATGTTTTCTATTTGTTTGAGAATATTATCCATTGAGAAATTTGTTTAAAAAGGGTTAGTAGTGTGAAATTTCCACCCATCCCAGTTGGGAATAATACAATAAATGAGTATAGAGGGTGGGAAAGTTAGGAATCCTTAACACATAGGGTATTGATGGGTGTTGTTTGTTTGAGAGTGAATTTATATCCATCCAAATTATTACCGAAAGACTTTGAATGTATTGAACATTTTTTGCGTACATAGAAGAGCACTAGAAGGAATAGACCTTCCATGGATATTTGATAGTTGGAGGATAGGCTAGAAGTTCTTTGTAGTATTAGTTTAACTAATCCATGAGAAAAATGGATTGGGTTGAGTGAGATTAGAGTAAGTATCTTGGATTACTTGACCCCAGTGGCCTCATAACTTGGCATGGGGGTCGCATCTACCCTGGATTCCTATGGTTGGGTGGAAAATTTCTCGTACACAAAGACTTGCTTGGACCATATTTGGATAAAGGTAAGTGGTCTATATTTGTTGATGAATTTTCAATTGAATGTTATTTTTTATCATAAATTTACACAAATTATGTATGTTGTGTCTGGTTAGTTTTAATTATAAGAAAGGGCACTTTATTTCTGTTAAATCTATTAATCCATGCTTGTTCATTTTGTTGCATTTTTTTATTGCACCTTTTTTTTCCATAGAAAACAAGAATTTATATTCATCAAAACATACATGTTAGAAATTTTTCAAAAGACCTATGCAGGCACACTTCAAAACCTATGATTTTTTTGTCCTCTACCTCCTTTCAACATTAATATTACTTATTGTATTGTCGATGAAATGAAATTATCTTATATTGCAAGGTATTTACAAACTTATCAAGAGAATAAACATAGGAAATCATTCAAAAGAGGAGTTCCATGGATTCGGTTTTTGTTCCATCAAAGTATTCATAGAAACTGAAAGATCCATTTTGAAGTTCCAGAGCTTATTTGGAAATCTCATCCCCTTTGGAGTTAATTTCTCTCAAGATATGGTGGAACAATAACCATTCAAATGTCTGAAAAACTTGTTGGATATATCTCATAAACGTTTCCAAGTTGATGTTTTGAATAGATGTTTTTCCATGGTCCTAATCTATAACCAGTTTGGAATCACCTAGAACCTCCAACTTCCTGAGCTGTTTTTTTGTTTGTTGTTTCTAGGAGGGTCCATAACGCTATCAAATATCCTATATTATGTGTCCCACTTTCTCGAGAATATATGATGTAGATGTAATGATTTTGAATTATAAATAAGACCACTCCCACTCCACATTTAGGTGGGTGATCTTGAATAGCCCCACGAAACTTCGTAGTCAAGGGGAGAGAGGATCAAAGGGGCTGAGAAAAGGTTTCGATGTATCTTACTCATGCTTCGTCCTTTTCTTTGAATGAACTTACCAAGGACCCTTCTTTATTCTTAATTTCTCATATTTTGTTGAGATTCCTTATGTGGTTGGAAAAATGATGAAATAATTTTGTATTATTATCTCTTTTCTGTAACCACGCGGCTCTACTTTTTAGGTGCCACACTTGTTCCTCTTTTTTTAGCCATGAATTTTTCAATTCCTCCAGATTTTTTAGTTCCTCTAACTAATTTGTGTTGAGAGGGCCTTCATCAATTATTTTGTGTAGGCTTGAAAGTTTTTCCTCGATCTTCGAGATTTCATTAAGACTTTTGGATTTCCAAATAGGAAGCCACTGTTTAATGGTGATTTTTGTTTTTTTCAGGGTTTTTTTCAAATTGAACCATCATAGGTTCAGGATTTTAGGGTGACAATATTACCCACAATTTGATCACCATTTTCTTGAAGTCTTTGTCTTCGAACCATACCTGACTTACTTTTATAGGAACTACATGGGATTTTGATGTGGACTTCCACTGTAAAGTGATGGGACGATGGTCAAAGATCCCTCCATCCTGAACCTTAGATTTGAATATGAAACCAATTTCCAATAACACTTATGAGACTACGAATCTATCCATTTTTTTCACTACTTCTTCATTGTAACGTACCCAACCATTCACAGGCTAGGCATGTTAACTTAAAAACTCATTTATGAACCTATTTAGAACTCTAATAATAATTTATTAAAAAAAATAAGTATGAAATACTCACATGCATTAATCAAGATCCATACTACAACATTAAATAAATAAACAACGTGCCATGCACAATAAATAACCAACAGACAGGAACACAAAAATACATCTCAGAGATAATTAAATACACAATAGAAAATGCATTGTACAAAAAACACAAAGAGAACTTATATTTGCAAGAAAACATTCATCAACTAGCTATAGACCAAGGACATTCCTCCAAACCATAGACAATGTTGTTATTTTACTCTCAATAGTAGGTCACCCCCAATCTAGGGTTATGAATCCACAAAGAAGAGTCCTAAGACAAATCTAAAACACAAAACAATTGGCTAACTATCTTTCAGGTTTCCCAACCACACAACAAATCCAAATTTCCATCTCTCTTTCCCCCTCATCCTACACAACCCAAAGAAATGAACACATTTCTTTGCTATGTAGCCCCTCGGGTTGTTCCATTTCTCTCCAGGGCTCCAGTGCTACTGGTCAGGAAATACTCATGTTGGAAACTGTAAGTATTTTGAGTTGTGGACAGTTCTTTCTAAAATGCCATCAATCTCATGCACACAGGCATCCATTCCCTCCTGGAATGATCAGTGATCTATTACATCCATATAGAAATGACTCTCCTCCTCCAACCATTCATTTCCATTCTCCCCCCTAAGAGAACACAAATTCCACAAGAGTAAAATGAGGAATTCTAAAATGAAATTATTAACCAAGAGCGACCCCCAAATAGCCCACAACAGGGTTGATATAATTACATGAAAACAAGAACCACATGGCCTTACTCGTAAGAAGATCATGTAACCCCTTTTCTCCATAAAATCAATTATGGGAAAATAAATATAATAAAAATATTTATCCCCTTAAGCCCCCTCTCTTGTGGAATCATAGCCCCCTATTTCTTTTATCCGTGTTTGTCTTGCATCTAACGATGTATATTATTAATGTATATGAAGTGTTACATTTCCTAGGCACTTTGGACCCTTTTCAAATTTATCGACACACCATCCTAAGTCCCAATTACATAATACATTCTATTTCATAAGGGTTAAAACTGGGGTGTTACATCCCCCTCCCCTTATTTTGGCATCATCATCAGTGAACAACACCATTCCAATGTTATTAACATTACAAATCTCGACTCTTTCACCTTAATCCACACAAGAAATCTAGCCAACTCTTATATACATAGGAACTCTAGCCTAAAATTAAACATGTATACATAAGCATTCAGACCCAAAACATGTATAATGATCTTAAGAAATTATATTTCTATTAGAAGTACCAACCAACAATCTCTCCTTCTCTCTCAGCCTACACAACCCAAATAAATGAACCCCTTTCTCTTCCCTCTAATCCCTCAAGATATTCCACTTCTCTTTAGGGCTCCAGTGCACTTAACCAGGAAGTTTCAGAGTTGTGGTGTTTTCCCTCGACCAAGTTTTGTAGAACCTTGGTCGTGCTTGACTATTTTTGGGACTTCGATAGTCTGGTTGAAGACGAAGCACCCAGGCGAAGTGGAGATTCCAAGATCTCACCCCCTTTTACGATATTTTTGGGATTTAGGGTTTATGTAACGAGTATGGGATTTCGTCCCATGGGTCTTACCCATGTTTAGGCCCCTTTTGTAATGTATAAATAAGTAGCTAGGTGATGTAAGTAGGAGTCAAGTTCTTGATATCTAAGCAGGCTTTGTGCAAGATATGCAAGCGAGAGTGCTAAGTGCAAAAAATTGTGAAGGGTTTGTGCATAATGTATGTTGAGACTTGTAGAGCTAAGTGCAAGTGATTTTTAGTGCTTTGTGAATAGACTGTGTAAGGCTCTGTGCTTGGACCTAACTTAGGAAAGGAGGATCTAGTGAGGTGAGCGCAGATCTCCTATCCTATGCGGAGTTGGCTTGTGGCTCTGTGCATGTAAGAAGATTGGAAGAAGCTACTAAAGAAGAAGAAGAAGAGTTGGTGGACATATCCCCACACTGGGGTGAACCACGTATATCTTATGTCGATGTGCTTTGTGTTATTATATTCATGTTGTTTATGTACTTGTTTTCTTAGTCTAGATATATGATAGATCCAGTTGATGCTTAGTGCTTTATGATGTGAATGAATGTTAGATCTACTGTGATTCTATGTGTTGAATGGTTATATATGCTTGGATCTTGGTTGTTACTGCGTTGATGTGTAATTAGGGTCTTAAACTACAGTGTGAATAAGGGTTAAGGAATAATGAATGTTAATTGCTAAATGGTATGTTAAGTATTGTGATCACAGATCTATGTCTCAGCTAGGTTGCAGACACTTAAGTCCTGCAACCCCCCCTGCCTCTACCTCGAGTGAGACTTCATCTGCTTCGAAGGTGTTACTGAAAGGGATGGTAGTTAGGGTTTTTTGGGTACATTGTTGAAGTGTTGAACCCTATGCCAACAAATGGTTCCATTTTCGGGACCTGAAACTGTGATTCATGGGAACTGAAGAAAAGAGAAAGATTTGTGTGTAGATCTGTTGTTGTAAGTGCACATTATTCTACTCGAATTGTGAAGCTCTGTGCTAAGAAGGGAACCAGATCTAAAGAAAAGAGGTAAGATCTTAAATATTTGTGCTCTGGTAAAGGTAAGATAAGTGGAAATTTGTGTTTCGAAAGAATGGATCTAGGTATGTTTGATAGATTTTGTCCTAGTCTGGAAACTAGGGTGCAACTAGAAGAGAGAAGATTTGATATGAATAGATCTGATAGAAATAATGAAAGATATGTTATTCCTATGCATASAAAGAATTTTTGGACTAAAAAGTGGATGCAAGATCCTAAAAATAWTTTTTTRCAGGTTCATCACTGTGATMTCAATATGAAGTACATGGAAGGTTGGGGATCATTTAAGAGGAAGAGAGGATTGACTCTTTGTTATAGTTGSAKAAKACTGAGACATATTGCTAAGGAATGCCCTGGTACATGTMCTATTTGTMTTTGTTGTAAATTTGTTGGTCATGAGGTTTTGGATTGTCCTAGAATGATTGCTAAAGTTGAAAAGATGAATATGAGACAAGAAAACCATGAAGAAGGACAAAAGATTAAGGATATGCTAGAACACCAGAAAGAATAAGAGACTATACTATTGTAGATGAAAGAAACCATGAATGATCACAAAGACATCAATTTACCAGAGATCTTAAATAAGAAAGAGTGCATAGAAATAATAAGAGGAGACTTCAACATAGAATATGTTCTGGATGAGGAAACACAGGTGAATATAATGAGAGAAAGTACTTGGGAAATTTTGGGAAAGCCTGCTATGATTCCTTCATTGGGAGGAATATGATTGTTTAAAGGAAAGATGATAACCCTATGTGGAAGACTTACTCATGTACCTATGGTTTCTCATGGAACATTGACAGAAGAAGAATTCGAGGTCGTTAATATTTTTGAGAACAACAATCCTTTTTCACTTTATTGGGAAGGACTTGGATTTAGAAAGATCGGATCTGAAGGAAAGAAGAAGAGGAAGCTATCAAATAGAAAAATCAAGAATTAAGGGATTTCATGGCTAGGATAATAGCGCACCTACTAGAACAACAGGATGCCAAGTCAAAGAAACTAAGGGCTAGAGAAATAATTGTCGAAGTTGAAAGAATGCAAAAAGGCTTAAATAACCTGTCCATGCAAGAGAGAAGAACACCTACCCCTAAAGTAATAAGAGAAGAGGTATTCCAATTAAACCCTGTGAATGACCCTCAGCAGTGTGAAGTTACCATGATAAGAGTAGATAAGAATACAAATGGAAAGAGGGATCTAGCGACTCAGATCATAGGAAAGAAGGCCAGAAAACTCAGCAAAAAGAAGGAAAAGCTAGAAAAATTGCACGAGGTTCCAGTGAAGACTTTACAAGAAGCAGGCTTCCATAACTTGAACCTCGCCAGAATAGAAGAACAACACAGACTGGAAATTCACCTCGGCAAAGCTATATGACCATTGGAGGTGTACCAACCATTAGAACGATGCTCTGGAATGGCTAGAAACATATTTATTACCAGAAAGATCGCCATTAGACCATTGGGACCTTGCCACAATGGATGAAATCATATTGATTGAGGCATTCCTGCCCATTCGAGGAGTCTGTTATGATGTTGTTTACTTAATCCATCGAATGCCTCACCAGGGAAACTTTTGCAAATTGTGATTATACAAGCTAATAGAGAACTAATTACCACTATGCTGTGAGTTTGAGACCTCACCACCCATTTTACTTACCTTGAGTGTCCAGTCGCCTACCTGAGACATTTGATCATGAGCATGCATGTCGGGTGACCTTAGCGCAGTAGAGAAGTCCGTAGAAGAAATATTGATCGACCTTATGGCTGAGAAGGTCATGTCCATAGGAGTACAAACCTCATCAACAGGAGGATTGCAAGAATCCCCCTCGACTACAAGATGATCCAATCGATCTGGGCCATCCCGAACTACGATAGAGAAAAGAAGCAAGCACCGCGATGACCTGGAAAATGTGAATCTCATCCTGTCAGTCCTTCTTGACTGTGTCCCACCTCTGGCAGGTATGGTTAGTCGCGAAAGTGTCTGAGATATTTCAAGTACACCCTCATCACCGCATACCTCCTGAAGGGATACACGCAGTGAGAACGCAGCTAGGACTAATCCTTGATCTTAAAATCAACGATTTTAACCTATAATATAGGAATAATTATGTGTTTCTCGCACCGCATAAGTAATTGACAAAGACAACGGGGAAGAATTCGAATATAGTCCCCCAGCCATGGACTAAGGAGATGACAACATCCACCATCCTCAACGTCATGAATCTACCCCACTTCGGCATACATCAGGAGGTTAACATGTGCGTTAAACTCCTCCTGTCGTGCTACCATAGAGGTTATCTATGGTTAGATAGGCACGTGACTATGGATCCGACGTTGATCCACATGATCACAGAATTAAGCATGTAGGGACTAGACCCTCAGAAATTATACTCAGGCAAGGTTGCAAATCACACCCTGGCACTGCGAATAAAATACACCTATGGCGATGTGGAGAAGAGGAAGCGAGGCTACAAGATAGCCTCCATACAAGATGTCTCAGTGCACCTAGATTTCCAGTTGATCGTTGGTAAGCTCGTCAGGAAGAAAAGACCAATGCAAGTCATGGGGTTCATTGTCGACCTCATCAGTTGAAGGGATGCAGATGAAATGGGTGAGCTACCTCATCAACCAGTTGGAGAAGGATTGTCACGAAGCATAGGACCAGGTCTACGAGTTTCACTTCAGATGGTTGTTGATTCTGGTTTCCTTTGTAGCTTGGGAGATTCCAGAGGGAGCAACCTTCCATGACATTGAGTCGTCTGAACCCCTAGTTGCGAGGTTCACTACCATGTGGTATTCAAGTGACATGGCAAAGAAATGGAATTCAAATGTGGTGTTCCACGCCTATTACTTACATCTGAAGAGGACCATTGAATCCTTCCCTCGCATGACGTCGAATACACTCCATAGGTTTAGGCCACTTCTGATGTTCTGCGCAGAAACAAACTTCATATATATCACTACGCATATGGATGAAAACAAGGAAGAGTTGCATTCCTATTACAAAACGACCAAGGAATATATGGAGGAAATAACCCAGGAATGACCTGCATAATTCCTTGCACTAGTTGAATAGATAAATCTCTTTGACCCCGACCTCATCGAAAGTCCTATGGTCACCCAAGAATAATATGATGGACCGAGTAGCACCAAGAAGATGAATAAGAAGGAATACGTGCACGAAATAAATAACGCATCGAAGAAAAATGTAGATGACTCACTTGGAGGAGGAGGAGGTGATGAAGTAAACCAAGAGGAGGAAGGGGAAGAAGATAAGTAAGACAAGGGCTGAGTGACACCACATAAGGATCCCCTTACAGAGGCTGAGACATCAAAGAAAATAAATGTTTCTATGAAGAAACCCTCAGCGCGGAATAATTCATGAGCCAATAAGCCCCAGTTATAGACTGTGCTCACAGTGGATTATATTGACCTCATCATGGCAGTTGTAGCAGACACTGCAGAGGATATTTTTCAACAGAACGAATCAAAGCAGGAAACAATGTATGATAGGATCGAGGCAAAGATGAAAGGGGTAAAACAAGCCCTCTATTCAAGTTGCATAGTGTCTACAACACCATCGATATCAGAAGGTGTAGAAGTGGGAGATGAGCCTACCCAACTACACAGATTAGCAGATGCGAAAGAGGCTCGCCCTCATCGAATTTAGGAAGAAAAATAACAGGCCATAAAGGCCTTGAAGCAATCAAAGGAGGAATGCTTAGAGAAACTTTGGATTGTGTAGCAAGAGAAAGATGACCTCCGAGTGAAGTTGGAAGAGGATAGAGAGAAGATCCAGAGATAAAAATATCAGTTTCTCATAGAGAAGACTGTGGTTAAAGAGGTCGTGGCTAGAGAACTTCACTTTGTGTTGGGCCTCACAAATATGGAAGAAGAAACAGTTGAGAGCCAATTGGGGAAGCTCGTTGAATCCATTCAGCATCTTCAAGTGAGGGTAGAAGAACTGGAACTACAAGAAGTGTCGAGCACTCTATAGGAAGTACGGGATCAAAGAGAAGAAACTAAGAGGGGTGGAGTAGAAATAATCAGGGGTTTTGGCCTTGGAATATAAGAAACTCAGTAACTGAAGTGCACAGACCTATGAGATCCTTGTGGAAGACTTGGAGCTGAGGATATTAGAGGCATAGATCGAGGAGGTGAAACAACAAGCATCGAGAGTGCAAGTGCAGTTTAAGTAGCTTTTGGCAGTAGAAAAGATGAAAATGTCACAAGAGGTGCACACAGTTCAAAAATAGGTCATTACAATACAAAGTAGAGTCATGGAAGCAACCCAGAGACTCTAGTCGGTGTAGGAAGAAGCCTGCACACTTTTTGAAGAGATTGAGGGACAAGTTGCAATGATGGAACAAGTGGTCACCACGGTGGAACAACGCTTGGAAGGGACTGTCACTGAGAAACTCATTTAGGAGTTCACCGACCAGGAGGATCTGGCGAAGCAACAATTTGAGGTAGCTCGAGGCCTTCAAAGAAAAGTTTCCCATATCAGAGTGACTCGAGATGAGTCACAGGTGAATGTTCGGGAAATGTTGGCCCTCGAACAAGTTTTGGAGAACCTTGGTCGTGTTTGACCATTTTTGGGATTTCGACAAGCTGGTCGAAGACAAAGCGCCCATTCAAAGTGGAGAACGTGGGATCTCACCCCCTTTTATAGGATTTTTTGGATTTAGGGTTTATGTAACGGGTATGGGATGTTGTCCCATGGGTCTTACCCATGTTTAGGCCCCTTTTGTAATGTATAAATAAGTAGCTAGGTGATGTAAGTAGGAGTCAAGTTCTTGAGATCTAAGTGGGATTTGTGCATCATATTTAAGTCATAGTGCTAAGTGAAAATAGTTGTGAAGGATTTGTGCATATTGTATGTTGAGACTTGCATATCTAAGTGCAATTGATTTATAGTGCTTTGTGCACAGACTGTGTAAGGATATGTGATTGGACCTAACTCGGGGAAGGAGTATCTGGCGAGGTGTGCACATACATATTTTCTTATGTAGAGTTGGCTTGTGGCTATGTGCATGTAAGAATATTGGAAGAAGATAATAAAGAATAATAAGAAGAGTTGGTGGATGTATCCCCACACTGGGGTGAACCAAGTATATCCTTTGTCATTGTACTTTGTGCTACGATGTTCATGTTGTTTATGTACTTGTTTGGTTAGCCTAGATGTATGATATATCTAGTTTATTCTTAGTGCTTTATGATGTCAACGAATGTTAGATCTACTATGATGCTATGTGTTGAATGGTTATATATGATTTGATCTTGGCTGTTACGACACTAATATGTAATTAGTTTTAACCTGCAGTGTGAACAGGGGTTAAGGACTAATGAATGTTAATTTCTAAGTTATGTATTAAGTATTGTGATCACAGATTTGTGTCCTAGCTAGGTTGCAGACACCTGAGTCCTGCAACCCCCCTGCCCCTACCTCGGGTGAGACTTCATCTACTTCGTAGGTGTTTCCAAAAGGGCCAGTAGTTAGGGTTTTGTTGGTGTAATGTTGAAGTGTTGAACCCTGGGTCTACCCCTGTCCCAACATGTGGCTTCCAGAACACCAGTTGCAACAAGTCCACTAGAATTTATTCATTCCATGCCTTCATCATTGAGCTCAATTTCCTTAGGGTGTTCTTTTTTGTGAGCTTCCAACTTCTATATCCAACATCTCATCTGTATTATAAAAATACAATTATCATGAGATAATATTATAACAATTTCAATCATAAATGTCAAATATGTTTTATACAGGAAAACAGAGTTTCCAAGCACAATCTTCCAACTCATAATTCATTTGGATCTTGTAGTTGCAAGCATCAATATTTATCATGGCTTACAACAATGTCATACCCAATACCATTATTCTTGTAAATTTCTCAACCTTCAATTAGAGAAATCAATTGTTATCATAATCATGTAACAATTTGTAACTATTAATTTCTCAAATTTGTTTTATATAGGAAAATAAAATTTGCAGGTATGAATTTTTCTACTCATAATGTTTGGCTTTTGCAGATGTAGATATCAGTCTTCCTTCCAAGCTTACATCCCTGCCATATCCAATACCATCCTACTTGCAATTTCCCTCAACCTTCACTCAACCAAACAAGTTGTTGGTATCATGCATATGTATATTTGCAGGGAAACAATTAGAAAAATTCACTACGTGATCTCATAATTGTTTATAACAACAATTCAATCACTTCCATTAATGAAACTATTAATTGGAATGAACCCATCATTCTTTACACATGTATTATCAACCAATATTTTCTTTCTTCTATCTGCCAATATTTCTATCAGTCTGTTCCCTCGATAGATCTTTTCCATAATTTATCATTATATAACTAGTCTCACCTACAACTTTCGTGTTGTGTTATCTAACAACTCCTGAATTGTTTTCAACTTCATTAGTTATCAATACTCACATGATTTCAGTTGTTATCGTAATCATTTCTTTTTTATATAATATATACCTGAATTCACCAAAATGCATTCAATAATTCCAATAATACCACTTGTAACATTTTTAATAGCTCCAAAAAGTGATCTCAGAATTGTAACAAACAACAATACAATCACCTTCAACTAGTATTCATATTGAATATAATGCAACTATCCATGATTATGTATTTTCAGCACCATGTGCTTTTAGTAATGCAAAAGATAATTACTAAATAAAATAAGAATCGAAGTGCCAATACTCATGGACAAATATACACAATGCATCCATGCATTGACTACATAATACCACATAACTATGTCATGCATTCCACCACAATGAGTTGGAAGTTTTGGCCAACACATCATCCACACACTTCCTACTGCTTTCCTGACTATTTAGATACCTTCCTTTTCAACCCAAACACAACACCAAGAATATAATTCTTAATTTCTCTTAAGCATTAACAAAGAGGTTGCAATCCAAACATCAGATATACATTAGATACCATTGAGCACTCACACAGCGCTATATCCCTTCCATATCCAACCATACTATGGTATCACACATGACTAGATCTATGGATATTCATTGTTATAGAAGGAGTATGCCTCCTTAATTAACCCAGTTATGATCCCATAACCGATCATAAAACAATATACAACTGACAATATATCTAAATGCATTCTAGCATCAATAGTGGTTACATACTCTAGTTCTTTGGCCATTACATGTCAATTTAAATATTGAAAAATTAACTGAGGGAATTTCTTACCTCAATTCCCTTCAACATAGAAGAAACAAATGCATACCTGGATGGTTTTTATCGATGTACTTAATTCTACCTAACCAAATGGTATCTGTAGAAGCTCACAAACTTTCTCCTTCATCATTTTGATCACCATTCCTACCACCCTCATGGATCTTCACATAGATGTAAATCATAAGCAACAACAACATCCACATCCTTAACCATGCTATATCATTTTTCCTGAATACATAATCCATCATTTTTCATACTCAACTTCCATAACATCATTATTTTGTAATAATAGACTAATTTAAGTTCAAAAGCATGCTATATGCATATTCAAGCATGTGCATATGCACAATTACACATCCATATGCACCAAACATTCGTTGTCAACATGCCTACTAATGCATATGTATTTTAACTTCATTTTATGCCTCATTCACTCTAGTGGATTTTTGTTTCAATCCACTTATTTATTTATTTATTTATTAATGCTGTAGTTGGTTGTCCTTGAATTCCTTCAGATCATTGCTTCCTTGTGTTCTCCCATTCTACTCATCTGCACTATTACTCCTTGGTCTGAATACTTTCTAGCCAAGTTTCACTTGGCCATTCTACAATCCAACCAATGTACTCAATTTGCAGCAACTCCTTTTGGGTAGTCATATCCAACTTTACCTTTATGAAACATTCCAACACCCTGTAATGAAGTAACTCAAACATTCCATCACTCTACTACCACAACATTCTTGAATCAAATACTATTTCTCCTAGTTGTCCATTAGACTACTTTTTTCACTCTTAATTTTTGCAACTGTCTACACCTCTCTTCCTTCAAGGATATGCAATCATACTTTTCCTTTCTATGCCCATCACTGACATTATTCATGTTCTAGCTTCATGTCTTATGTGAGTCTCAAAACTTCTCTATCCTTGTACCTCTAATCTAAAGGCTGGAATTTCTCCTGAATTATTCCTTCGATCTGACGTTGGTGATATTTTGGGGCTTCAACACTTTGGGACTCTAAAATACTATGAATATCAAGTAGCTCAATTTCCCTCGGAGTTATACCTACCAAAGTGGTCATAAAGAAATGATGACCACTTACTTTTTATTAACACCTATTCTTAATTTATCCTTCCACTAATATTATATCCAACAGTTAGCATTAATCCCGAAGTTATTCTCTTGATCTAACGGTTGACGAGATTTCACGAATTTAGCCTTTGAGATTTCTAGGAATCAAAATTCTTTACATTTGGAGGGTCAATACCGAATGACCAGGATCAACAATGTAGATTTCACCCAAAATTCCTATCAGATCGAATGGTCAATGAGATTTATCTACTTTGGCCTTTGACATTTCATGTTTCTTCCCTACATACCATAATCACTGAAGTGGAGAAGTTCCAATGTTTTCTATATCCTACTAGCTTCGATCAACGACTGACAATCGACTAGTTCAATCTGACGGTTCTTGTTTACTTGAATCTCGATCTAACAATATAGAGATTCCTTGATTCAACGGTTATTATTGCTCTCGAAATTCAAAATGGAATGGTCATGATTCCACGATCCTTTACAAGGATCTATGTCTACATGACGCTCTGGCTTCTGCATGATTCTCACAACCCTATATCTCATTAGCTTTCCTTC
This sequence comes from Picea sitchensis, assembly GCA_010110895.2. Classification (NCBI taxonomy): domain Eukaryota; kingdom Viridiplantae; phylum Streptophyta; class Pinopsida; order Pinales; family Pinaceae; genus Picea; species Picea sitchensis. The sequence continues at coordinate 52,801 of SNQJ01S0057612.1, read as the reverse complement.
GACCTTTTCAAAGGTATTAACATTGTGTGCTCTAAACCCATGCAACCTAATATGATACCTCTCCTGTGATTTAGGTTTATATTGGATTCCTAAGCACCTCACGCTACAACGACCATTAAAAAAAATAGGAACTTTCAACCTTCCAAGTCGAAATCAGCTCTACAACTTTGCAGATTGAACCCATTAAACTTCTTAGACAATACTAAATTATTTCAACTCGATTTTTCCCATGAATTTGGGGAAATTTCTCTCTAATATTTCCATTTTTCCCCAAATTCACACCGTTTGAAATATGTGATAGAGAATTTCTCAAATTAGAACTCGTTTTGGCCCATACTAGTCCGATGTTTCAACCTCACACTGATACCAATCTGTAACGTACCCAATCATTTGTAGGTTGAGCATGCTACCTCAAAAAACTCACTTCGGAACTCATTTCGAGCTATGATAATAATTAATTAGAAAAATAAGCATGAAAGACTCACATTCATTAATAAATATCCATGCTACAACATGAAATAAATAAACAGTGTGCCATGCACAACAAATAACCAACAGACATGCACATAAAATTACATATCAAAGATAATTAAATACACACTAGAAAATACATTGTACATAAAATAGAGAGAGCACTTATCTTTGCAAGTAAACATTCACTAACTAGTTGCAGACCAAGGATGTTCCTCCCAACCATAGACATTATTGTTATTTTACTCTCAACAATATGTCATCCCCGATCCAAGGCTATGAATCCACAAGGACGAGTCCTCGGAAAAATGTAAAACACACAACAGTTGGCTAACTAGCTCTCGATTTTCCCAACCACACAACAAACACAAATTTCCAGTTATCTTTCCCCCTCAGCCTGCACAACCCAAAGAAATGAACACCTTTCTCTACCATGCAATCCCTCAAGCTATTCCATTTCTCTCCAAAGATCTAGTGCTATTGGTTAGGAAATATCCCTACTGAAAACTAACAATATTCTCATTTATGGATAGTCGTTTCTGAACTTCCATCAATATTATTCACAAAAGCATGCATTCCCTCGTGGAATGATCAGTAATCTATTACATCCATATAGCAATGTATTTCCTCCTCCAACCATCTAGCATAATACATAGCCTTTTATTGGAGGAAAGGGGGGCTTCTGGCCAAACAGGGAAGGGGGACATGAATTCAATGATAAATATTCAAGAGGAGCCACGGTTAAATGGGGGGAAGTTAGGGAAGGGGGAAGGGAGGCCACATGCACCAGGGAATCAATCACAGATAGGGAAACATCACAAGGGGGATGGAGGAATGGGGAGGAGGTCCCATTTGTGGATGTATCACAAAAGGGAGAGAGTGAGGAGGCAAAGAAAAGTTGACCCTCTCCTGTCGAGGGGAAATCTTTAGATAGGGGAATGGAGGAAGGGGGGGATCCACTACTTCAACCTCGAATAAATTTTCAGATCCAACTCTAAAGGAGAATAAATAAAAAATACCGAGAGACAATATTACCTACATTTCTCAGGATTATGTTGACACCTGCATTATTTCCATCCATTGACACTACTTCCATAGGGTCTTCACCAAAAATTTGGCGAGGAAATATTACTCGACAAAACGTGTGAGTGTGAATGTGCCCTATTTCATGGAAATTATGGCATTGAAAGGGTAGCTTCCAATATTCTACCCTTTGATGCCATGTTACGTCTCCAAAAACATTGTCTATACTTCTCACCAGGCCTTCCTTGACATCCACCTCTATTTGGATCCAATCCCAACAATTTGGCTTGATTCCTGCAAAATATCCCAAATTTTTTCCAATAGTCTCCAGTGCTTCTTTAGTCTAGAAGACCAGGGGTGACCCGAGAAGAATATCCTATACCTTCATATGGGTTGTTGGCTCCCTAATGGATCAAAATCCATTGTCCCAGTTTTTATAAAGATCCCCATCTGTTCCTATTTTGAGGTTCCCCGGAGTAGCTCCCCACAATTTTTCTTAGAGAGAAAAATAAAATAATTCAAGCCCCTAGTCATGACATGAGCCTCAAGTGAATACCTGAGTAATGACTTCCAGATCTAGTATATGTACTTCTGGAGGTCCAAATCTCATGTCGATTTTCCATCAAATGACCCTACAAGCATCTTACCAACAAAGAAATTGATTTCTACTAGGGGAATGTCCTCTTCGAATACCATCCTTACAAGGCCACATTTCTCCCTAATGCACTTCAAACCCTTCATTGGTTTGGAATGAAAATAATCTTTGGTAAGAACTCTTCTGTGACCAACCTCCACTTCTCTTTATGATCTATCTTGGTTTCCATAGTATACCAAATCTAACTTTGAATGAAACTGATTTGCATTGAATGCTAGAGTAGACCAAATCAAACTTCAAATGAGAAAGAGGATCCGATGGGCATACCTCGAATTAAAGGGAACCACCATCGACTTGTTTTTCAAACCTACAAACTAGCACATTAATTATGGGGATTTCCATTGGAAATTTTCCCTACTTTGCATGATCAAGTGATGTACTAAAGATATTGGGTATGTGTTATATTCTTTGCACGAGTTGTTGCCCTGAATTGTTGACTATGTGACCTTTTAACCCCCTGTATGCAAAGAAAACAATAAGTGGGAGAATTTTGGGTATGTGTTATATTCTTTGCACGAGTAGTAGTGTCAATTTTCCTCGGGAAATGTTTCACATTTTTTCCTCATTTTTTGTGTTGCCTCGATTTTTGTGTCCATTGTTGGGAGGTTTTTTGGCACTTGGTTTTTTGCTGATGGTTTTCTATTTCTAGTTAAGGAATTAAGGTTGTTTACTAATCCAGGTCATTGGGTTAGGGTTTTGGATGTTGTTGGCTCCTATATGTATATTTTATTGTATCACTATGAATGCATATATAATATATTGGTTTTCTCGATTTGGGTTTCGAGGGGAAAAATCAATGTGTAATGTTTGTATTTTCCATTGCATCTTTTATGTTCTTTTACTAAAAATATGATTGCATTAAATATTGTACAAGGTTAAAATCTACATTTGGTGTCAGAGCTTTGTTGGCTTCAGGGGGGCGCCTTTGTGGTCAAGGATTTTGCTTGGGAATGTGATAAGCCTTGTTATAGTGGGAGATCTATGGTATTGATTTTTTAGGTGAAAAGAAATGGTGAGAAATTCAAAAATGGAGTTTGATAAGTTTAAAGAGAAAAAAATTGAGTTGTGGAAACTCAATATGGAAGATCTGTTCGTGGACAACGATCAGTGGATCATAGTATATCCAGGTACTTTACCTACAAGAACTTCAAAAGATGGCTGGAAAAAGTTGGATCAAAAAGAGAAGAGCACAATCCGACTGTGTCTCTCACATTTAGTATTACTAAATGTATCATAGGAAGCTAAAGCTAAGGATTTATGGGATAAGTTGGGGAAGTCGTATCAGTCTAAGTCCCTAGTAAATAAATTATTCCTGAGAAACAAGTTGTATAACTTGAGGATGAGAGATGGAGACTTGGTGGCAGAGCATTTGAATGCCATCAATACTATGGTAAGTCAATTAGTATCTGTTGAGATTAAATTTTCAAATGAAGGTAAGTGTATCAGTTTACTGTTTTCTTTACTAGACTCGTGGGATAGTCCAGTTATGGACACAGATAGTGTTGGCGATGGAATTCACTCCTGGATTGAAGCAGGAGCAGAGCCCAACACCCATCAGTTTACGTCATGTTTTGTTTATAAAGGGGTGATCAGATGGAAGTAAACTCGGAAAAGTATCGTTCTAACTCAGAAAATTGGGTTGGAACAGCAGTGACACATGAGGTCTTGACGTAACTTAAGCCAGTAATAATGATAGTGGTGAGTAAGTGGGAGAGAGAGGGGGGAAATAAAGTTTTCTTTGGACATCAGGTCTTCTAGCAGCCTTCACAACAGAGGAAAATTCTTGGCTATGGGGTCCTCTCAGAGCCGAACAACTTCAAAATGAACCCAACAAGATTGCAGAATTGATAAAATCAAACCTACATAATATAGCAATGCAACACCTGACTGGATCATTCATGCCCGGGATCTTAGATTCGGGAAAAAAAGGGAGAAGGAGAAGTTAGCTTCCATTAAACAAGAAGTCTCAAATTTTCTTCTATAACCAAAGAACCAGAGGTTGGATTAAAGATTTACAATTGGGAGATGTGCTCTACCATCAATAGATTACAAAATGGAAAATTTCCTACATATACTCAAAGAAAAACAACAACAACGAAACTGAGACACTGTATTAAAAACATTGCATCTGCATGTCCACTGACAATCTGCACATGTAGTCTCTGAACGATCGTGCACTTATGACAGACTCAATCAAACTCCTGACAGTCCTGCGGATGAACCGACATGCTTTTAATTCATCATCGGACTTTCCATTTATGGTGGAGACAATGTCTAACCACCACCAACTACCTCAATAACTACTTCCTTGGGATTGAGAACGGCCCGGCCAACTCTGCACTTTTGAGGTGTAGGGGTCTTCTCACGCTACCACCTGGATCAGCTGAATAGCCTGATGGATAAGACGTGGAGGCCAATGCGAAGGCTGGGGCACATAATTGGAAATAGTGGATGAGTGGAAGTGACATGGACCACGGGGCTCAAGTGGATAAGGAGTTGAGACGACCATACAGATGAAGGTGACTGGGAGAGAAAGAGAGACACATGGCAGGAGGTGAGTGGGCGATGAGATGGAAAGGGACCATGTGGATGGGAGGAAGAGGACTATGGCACCTGATGATGAGGAAAAGTTCCATGGGCAAATGACAGGGAAGACGCAAGGCGGCGGGCCCGAAGGAAAAAGGAAATATGAGTTGGAGGATGAGGGGGAGAACACCTGCCAGGAGGTGATAGGTGGAAACGAGAAAAAAAGGGAAAAAGGGATGGGCCAGGATGGCGCTGAGTGGAAGGAATATGGTAGAAGGTAGAGGATATTGGAGATGTGACAATGTGGGGCCTACTGAGAGATTCCAATTCTGGACCCTCCCCCTTTGTTAAAGGTAGAATGGAAAGGGGGGTCCAGAATCCAACCTTGACCACAGATTTGGGCGCTCTGATCTAGGTTGTTGAGATATGCGCGACCAATTCTGGACCCCACCTCCTTGCCTTAAAGGTAGACTGGCGAAGGGGTTCCGGAATCCAATCCTGAATACAGATCTGGGAGCGTTGATTCTGGCGGCCCAGATTTGCTCGCCGCTTACCCAAATATGAAATTACTCCCCAACTTAGGATAAGTGGGTTTTTAATCCATTGCTTGCCCTCTTTTCACCAATGGGGGGGTGCCTTTTAGGAAAAATACCCCTCTTACATGTTTATGTGCTAACATTAGGCTCCATGGGGGATAGAGTCATCCCTATGATTCTCTAAGGACTTTTTTGCAGTTCCAATGCCTTACTGTTGGGCTATGGATTCATTTACTAAGCCGAAAATAGAAAACAATATTTACAAAAATAGAGGAACCGTCTTTGGCTCAGAAATTTTTGTTTTTCAAGAAATGCCCATTTACTGGGCCATTAAAAACTTCTTTGCCTTCGAAATCCCGCAACCTGTAAGTTTTGTTTCAGAATACTTCAGAGATTTTAAAAGGCCCAATATAGAGGGCATCAAACTTATTGTGTTTTCCTCTATCCTACCTAGGTCCATCCCACTTGAGCACCATATCACCCAGCTCAAAATCCTTTTTCCTGATCTTCCTGTCAAAGGCTTGCTTGACCTTCTGCTGATGACTGTAGGCCATGTTCATTACCTGCTCCTTGATCTATTTCACCTCCACCATTTGATGAATCCTTCTAAACATATGGTCAGGATCTCCTTCAAGGTCCTGAAATAATTTCGCCACAGGTAGAGTGAGATGAGTAGGAAAAACAACCTCCGTCCCATAAATAAGTTGGAAAGGTGAGGTGTTCAAGCACCTCTTTGTGGTCACTCGATAAGCCCATAGAGAAAATTTGAGTTTTGAATCCCAAGCCCTTTTATTGTCTTCCAATAATGTTTTAATGAGCTTGATCAAGCCTTTATTAGAAGACTCCACCAGTCCATTTCCTTGAGGATAATAGGGAGTGGATTGAACTAGTGAAATCCCAAACTGTTCAAAGAACTTAACGAGAGGCTCAAACCTGAAAGAGGAAACATTATCGGTCACAATTCTACCAGGGTAGCCAAATCTGGCTATGATGTCCTCCAGGAAGTTGATAATTACTTTATGAGAAGTACTCTTGGTGGGGGCAACTTCTATCCACTTGGTGAAATAGTCCAATGAAGTCCAATCCCCACTGCTAAAAGGGTGCCAAAACTACTACAGGCTTTAGTGGCAGAGATTTGAGCTGCTTCTTTCCTAAGAACTTTTGGCATTTGATGCAAGCTTTGATTCCTCTGCAGACATCAGCGAATAAAGTGGGCCAGTAATACCCAGCCCTGAGGATTTTGTGAGTTTTGGTCTTCCAGAAATGATGACCCCCACAAAGGCCACTATGGAAATCAAACATAACTTTCTGGGATTCTTGTGGATTCAGGCACCTTAAAAATACCCCTAGAGGGTATTTCCAGTATAAATCTCAGTCAATGAGGCAATATCTAACCACCTTGAGCTTTAAAACTCTTTCCTTTCTCTTTCCCATTCCATCTGGAGGCTTCAATTCTTGTAGAAAATACAAAATATCTTTGTACCAGGTGAATTCTGTTAGTGATAAGTCACCCTGAGAACTCTTGTTGGATGACTCAACTTGCTGATTTTCTGAATAGGCATTGATGAAGCTAATCCCCAAGGCTTCACAATTGGATTCAAACAACATCTTGGCTAAACCCTACCCCTTTATCAACTTGGTGGGCTTAATATCCAGATCAAACTCCAGGATCTTGGCAATCCATTTACCTCTTCTCCCATCTATGTCAAGCTGTATAAGAATGTCCTTCACAGAGGTTGAAGGAACGTATGCAGTGACCCTTGAGTGCAAGACATAGACTATGAAATATTTGAGAGCTTTCACCAAGGCGTAGGCCTGCTTCTCCAGGATCTCGTACCTGACTTCTGCATCTCTCAATGCCTTGCTAAATAACGAAATGGGTTGTTCTCGCCCTTCCTCATTTTTCTGCAATAAGGCCACTGCTACTGTATCAAAAGAAGCAAAAGAAAAAATCAGGAAATCCTTGAAATAATCAGGACTGATCAACACAGGTGCCTCAATCAATGCCTTCTTTATTTGGATAAAAGATTCCCTGGGTTCAACAGTCCATTTAACTTGATTTCCTTTCTTGAGCATGGTTGTGATGTGTTTCACCATCTCAGCGAAATTTGAGATGAACTTCCTTAGAAAGTTAATCTTCCCTAAAAAAGCCTGAACTTCCTATCTAGACTGGGGAAGTGACAGGTTCTGAATTGCCTCTACCATGCTGGGATCAATCCTTACTCCTTATGTTGATACTATATGACCTACCCCTCCTTCATAGAAAACAAAGATTTCTTGGGGTTTAAGGACAGGCCAAACCTCCGACACTTCAAGAAAACTTTCCTCAGGTGACAGTAGTGCTCTTTGTTTGACTTGGAGAAGACTGTGATGTCATCTAGATAGATCACCACAAACTGATCTTTCTCCCCAATGAAGGCTATATCCATGGCTCGCTGAAATGTTACTCCTGCATTCATCAATCCAAAAGGAATTTTGGCATACATGAATGTGCCCCAGGGAGTGGTGAAGGTCATTTTTTCTCTATCCTCAGGCATGACTGATATCTGGTTATAACCAGAAAAACCATCGATCATGGATATCCTAGATGCACCAGTTACCCTCAGCAATATGTGTTCCATGTTGGGCAAGGGATAATTGTCTTTCTTTGAGCTCCTGTTCAAGTTCTTGAAATCAACATAGAGCCTGATTTCTCCACTTTTCTTTCTCACCGAGACCAAATTGGACACCCATTCAGAATATCTCAAGGGGACAATGATTTGGGCATCTAACAAATTATTCACTTCTCTTTCCATGATAGGCATCAACATGGGGTTTATCTGTCTTAGCTTTTTCCTAAATGGTTTAGCCTCTTCCTTCAGTGGGATCTTGTGTTCAATGACAGATGTGTCATATGTCTTGAGGTCTTCATAGGTCCATGAAAATACATCAACAAATTCTCTTAAAAATTCAGTGTATTCATCCCTCTATTCTTGGTTCAAGATGCTTGACAACTTGACGAACTTAGTCTCCTCTTGTGTGCCAATGTTGCACTCAGATGTATCATCATCTCCTCCTGAAATCTTATCTTTTACTACCACATCATTCCCATCGAATAGTCTTTCTAAAGGGACTAGTCCCCTTGGAATGTGATTGTTGGGAAACTGAACAATATGGTGATTAAAAATTTTATTTAAGAATACCTCAGAGTGAGGGTCGCCTTTGGGATCAGGGTCCTGATCAATGTGTAATGCAGAAAACTCATTGATGGATTGAAGAAATTTTTCGATCTCAAGATCGTCCTCGAATACCTTCCAATGCTTTACATTGTCCAGGATGGATGGCCTATATCTTATCTCGACCCCACATTTGATCTTCAGCAACAAAGGGATCCTGAACAAACTAGCCGAGACAGCTAAGGAATCGACTGAAGTATTATCCTCCCTTGGGACAAAAGAAATGTTGAAAGCCGAGAAGAAATTATCAATCAGGTCCCATACCTTGTTTTTGTAACTTCTGAGCCAAGGATGCTTGGCCCGATAAACATTCCTGACTTGTTGGATTATCAATTTAGCATATCCGAACACCATCTCCCTATTTCCCATATCTTTTGCAGCCCTCATACCCAAAACAAGAGCTTCACACTCTGCCACATTGTTGGTGGTTTCAAATTCTAGCTTGTATGACATGGATATGGTCTCTTGACAAGGTGACATGAAAACCACTCCGGCACCAGCGCCTATACTAGAAGAAGCTCCGTCAAAGAACATCTTCCAAACAGAGGTGGTCAGAGGAGGTATCTCTTGATTAAAAATGGGTTGCTTTCTGACCTGTAAAGGGGCTTTAGGAGTTTCAGTGATCTGCAATAAACTAGAACCCAAATCAGTGTCAAGTGCGAAGATGGGATGAGTGGTGGGGTTTTCTTCATCACTGACAATATAGGCTAGTTGGGCTTCTCTATACAACATGTTGTGTTCCCCTCCAAATACTGGAATGGTGGCATATGTGAGATCCACCTTTAATGTTCCTCCAAGTTTTTTAATCCATGACCTAGACAACAACATGCCAAACTTGGGGGGAACATCAGCTACCACAATGTCCATGACCACACTCTTCATTGGCAGTTGAAATAAAGAGACCACCAAGTCTTTGATGACTCCCAGACATTTCACCCTCCTTGA
>SNQJ01S0057611.1:23198-37420 GCA_010110895.2 Picea sitchensis | reverse complement strand
GTGTTAGAAAATCCATTTCTCCATTAAGGGGGAGTGTTAGAGAATAATGGAAAAATTGAATGTATGCGGTTCAGATCCGTTTATATCGGAATCTGTTTAACCTGCTCTGCTGCTATATATATGTATTGATTTCTTAAGATATATAATACAAAACAGATTCATGTTATTCCTGTGAAAGCTCTGTGTGCCTCTGTTCTTTCTTAAATTCTGTCATAGATTTGGTTTGTTTAGGGGATTTTTAATAAAGTTGCTGGCAAAGAAGGGGGAAACACTATGGGCTATGGAGTCAAAATTCTGAAAGTGAATCAGAAACAATGTGTCGGCTAATAGAACTCTCCATAGGAAAAAGACTAAATAAGGCAATGAATATGAGTTATTCTTGAAATAAAAATATGTGTATGAAGATAAAGAAAAAAAATAACTGCATCAAAGCATTGCTGAAATGAATTATGAGTAAGTTAAGAAGACAATCACATAGTTTAAATTGCTTAAACCAAGAGCATCACAGGATGAATTCTGGGCCTTTAAACTCTCCAATTTAAACAGAAGAAAATGTAAATGAAATGACAGGCTACAGGAACTACATACGATGAAAGGAAACAAAGCTCATATCACCACCCGTTAGAATCTTTTCATAGAGACTTCAAAATATTCCACATTTGTATTCAATTCAGATCCGAAAATTTACAAATAGAGTTTGATACAACCAAAAGGTGCTCTTGCACTTCTACCAACATTAACTAATTCAAGAGTCTTAGTATTTATACAATTTGATAAAAAATAACTGAAATTGAAATGTTTTAGCTTCTGTAACAGTTTCAGATGTTAGTTTCGATATACAAAATGACTTACAATCATTAGCAAAAATAAACATTTCAACATCATGAATAGTCTCTTTGACTGCCTGACTGCTTCCAATACTCATAGAATAATGCCTGGGGTTCCTCCTTTTATAGGCATCTATTACCATCGGGGTTTGGAGAAAACCAGTTTTGGATGAACCACCTTTAGCCCCGATGTGTCTCAGAGGACGCGATGTATCCATGATTTAAACCAGGGCAATTTTCCCCGGTCCCCCCCCTGTCAGTTAATTTTCATGCTACTTCAATCGCCGAAGGATACCTCGGCCATTGGTCTGGGTCGCTTCAAGATCTACAGTCCCCATCTTTCCTGGCAACTTTGTCATCGAAGGTTTGGAAAAGGTGGTTTTGGTCAGACAACCCTCTTCTCCGATGCACTTCTAAGGGCACCATGCGTCTCGTAAAAAATCGTGACGATTTTCCTTGGCCAGTTAACTTCCATGCTAGTTACATCTCCGATACACGTTCCAGCCGTTGATCCGGGCCTTATTCGGGATTGACGGTCTGCTGATATTTACTCTTCATATCCCCGCTATTTCGTCCATACGCCGCCAGGTATAGCCGGATCCCTCAAATTACCACAACTTTGTGGCGATTTAATCCCTCATGAAATTTCTGAAACTTGTATGCCATCTGGGAATTATAAGGTGATAACATTGGCTCCAATTGGGGATTCTATCCTCCCTGCGATGTAGCAAAGAACTGTAGACCAAGTGCCTACGCATTGGGTTGTAATCTTATGTGTGTGATTTGAATCCCTTTATTTTATTCAAACGCATTGAACCTACTCAGCACAGCTCAGGGCCTTCACCCCGGGCTTCAACCATGTTGTTTTTATCTCAATCTTTGTACTTAAAGAAAAACCAAAACACAAAGCGGTTATGTACAATGAATGGTGAGTGATGATTTTTTAAACGACATAGTGCTTGAGGAACCTGCCATTCACAGGCCCTCCTTCGGCGAGTTCTCCATTACTTTCCTCCAACAAATAGGCATTTTTCTTGTGGTAAGCTGTAATTTTGAACGGGCCCAGCCACATGTGATCGAATTTTCCATGTTTACCCTTGCTTTCGTTCTTGGCATCCCATCTTAGTACCCAGTCTCCAGGTTTGAATTCATCTGCTTTGGTGCGTCTGTCGAAAGATTCCTTGATTTTCTCTTGACATAGTTGGGTGTTGTTGAAATCTTTTTATCTGGTCTACTGCACACTGATGAGTTCATCCTCCCTTCTCCGAATATCATTCGTCTCTTATTATTTCTCATGTAACAACTTCATCACCGACAACCCGAGTTCCATAGGAAAGATGGATTATGTACCATAGACAATTTGGAAAGGAGATGTGGCAATAGATCTCTTTGGGGATATCATGTCATCCCACAACGCATGAATGAGCTTCTTGTGCCATGCCTTTTTATTCTCCTGTAGCAATTTTTTTATGATTCTGACCAGGCTTTTGTTTGAAGACTCGACCAATCCATTTCCTTGCGGGTAGTATGACATAGAATGGCCAAGAGTAATGTTATAATCACTGCAAAATTTCTCAAATTTTTTATACTTAAAGGCCGTTGCGTTGTCTGTTATAATCTTGATTGGACATCTGAATCTGGACAGAATATTGTCTTCTATAAATCGAATGATAACGTCATCTGTGGCTTATCTGGTAGGAACAACCTCAATCCATTTAGTAAAATAATCTGTGGCAGTCAGGATCCATTTGTGTTGAGATGAAGATTGTGGATGTATCTCTCCTATGAAATCTAGGTCCCATTGCCTGAAAGGAGCTTCTACTGAAATAGGCTTCGACGATAGAGACTGCAATTTTCCTTTCCCATCGAAGATTTAGCATTCCTAGCACTTTGACACTTCCTTATAAACATTAGGGAAAATACTAGGCCAATAAAAACCAACTCTTAACATTTTGTGTACAGTTGTCTTCCAATAATGATGACCTCCATAGTATCCTTTATGGAACTCCCTAATGGTCCTTTTTTCTTCCTCTTCTATCAAACAACTCAGTAAAATCCCCCCTGGGTCTTTCCAGTACAGTAATCCATTGACAATGCAGAATTTTTCCGCCTTTAGTTTCAGGAACCTAGCCTTTGTTTTGCTATATTCAGGAGGAGCTTGCAGATTTTTTAATACAAAGATAATGTTCGCATACCATGCAGAGTCAAGAAATTTCTGAGATATCTGTGGAGTCCCCCTTTCTTCTTCTGCTGTAATTTATGACATATCTGTAGTGAAGTTTATTCCCAAAAGTTTGTAGTTTGTTTGCGCCATTAGTCTAGCAAGCCCTTGCCCTATGATCAACTTTGTGGGCTTGATGTCAATATCATATTCTAATAACACTGCAATCCATTTTCCCCTCTTTCCTTAAGGATTTGGTTGTGTTAATATGTCTTTTACTGAGTTGCTGGGGACATAAGCAATAGTATGTGAATGTAGAATATACACCTTGAATTCTTTCAATGCCTTGACCAAGGCATACGCCTGCTTCTCCATGATGTCATATTTTAGAGGAGCATCTCTTAATGTCTTACTATAGTATTCTATGGGCTTCTCAAAATTCTGGTCATCCTTCTAGAGTAATACTCCTGCAATTGTGTGTTCTGAAGCGAAAGAGAATAGTATGAAATATTTCTCGAAATTTGCGATAGCTAGCACATGAGCCTTTGTCAATGCTAATTTCATGTATTCAAAAGACTTTCTAGCCTCAGGGATCCATTTGATTTCATTTCCCTTCTTTAACATGTTGGTAATATGTTTTATGATCTCTGCTAAATTAGGAATAAATCTTCTCAGGAAATTTACTTTCCCCAGAAAGGATTGTACTTCCTTTTTGCTTCTAGGTATGCCAATATTTAAGATTCCTTCGACCCTTCTTGGGTCTACCTTTATTCCTTCCTTAGAAATGATATGCCCTAAGAGATTCCCTTCTTCTATGGTAAAATTTGACTTTTTTGGGTTCAGTAATATGCCAAATTTCCTGCATTTCTCGAACGCCCTTCTGAGATGTTTGATGTGCTCCTCATCTGTAGCAGAATACATAGTAATGTCATCTAGGTATATAACAATAAATTTATCCTTTTCATCTACAAAGGCTATTTCCATAGCCCTTTGAAATGTTGCTCCAACATTCATAAGCCCAAATGGCATTTCGGCGTACATGAATGTCCCCCAAGGTGTGGTGAACGCTATCTTCTCTTGATCATCGGGATGCACCATGATCTGGTTGTATCCCGAGAAACCATCCAACATCGACATATTTTGAGAGGCCACTACCTTCTGTAGAATGTGGTCCATTTTGGGAAAAGGGTAGTTATCTTTAAGAGATACCTTATTCAGATTTCTGAAGTCCACACACAATCTGATCTCCCCACTCTTCTTTCTAACATGCACTAGATTTGCTACCCATTTGGAGAATCTTAGGGACAATATGATTTTTGCTTCAAACAATTTCTTTACTTATTTCTCTATCAATGGTAACAACAGAGGGTTTATTCTTCTTAACTTCTGTTTAAATGGCTTGTGATCTTCTTTTATCAGGATAACATGTTGGATTATACTAGTATCATAAAATTTCAACTCATCGTAGCTCCAAGAAAAAACATCAGGGAATTCTTTCATCAATTTTACATACCTTTATTTGACTTTAGGGTTGAGCTTCTTGGACAGTTTAATGATCTTCAGATCTTTTGGAGTCCTAATGTTACAGTCTTCCACATCCCCTTCATCTACTGTGATCTTTGGACTTATGACCACATCGTTGTTATCAATTTTTTTTTCTAATGGTACTAGGCCTTTGGGGATAATGTTGCTCTTTAGCTGCACAATATCTCTCCCAACAATTTGATTGTCAAAGTATCCTTCTTTGGTGAAAATAGTAGCATCTACTTCATCGTCACAATATTCATCATCAATGCTTAAATTTTCGAACTCGTTTTCCATCCTGAGGAATTTTTCTATCTGTTTATTGTCCTCGAAGACTTGCTAGTGTTGCATATTGTCTGGTATCTCCGGTCTGTATTTGACTTGAACCTTGTATATTTTTTAGGGAAAAATTGGGACTTTGAACATTGTTTCTGAAGTGGCCAGTGCGTCTGCAACCTGATTTTGTTCCTGTGGAATTGCTGAAAGGTTGCATTCTGAAAATTTCTCAAGGAGTTCTAATACCAGATTTCTGTAAGCCCTTAGTATAGGGTGTCTGGCCTGGTAGATGCCTTTGATTTGATTTATGATGAGTTCAGAATCTCCAAGTACAACAATCCTTTTGGCACCCAGCTCATCGAAGAATTTCAATCCAAATATTAACGCCTCATACTCGGCCATATTATTTGTACATTCAAAAACAAGTTTGTAAGAGCACAATTTCGCATCTCCCGTGGGATGATTTATCCACACGCCAGCTCCAACTCCTTCTTTGCATGCAACTCCATCGAAGTTCATTTTCCATATATGATCTTCTGGGTCACCCTGCTGCTCTGAAATTTCTTCCAATTGCTACCCGGGTATACCTTTATCTGCCAGGACTTTTTCTGTCTCTTCTGCTCCTAAGCATAGATCATTGAAGACAATGGAAGACCCCGAATCAATGCTTACTGAGTATATAGGATTGTTGGTAGGCTGTGATTTGTTGTTGACCATATACTTCAGTAGAAATTCCCTGTACAATCTTCTGTCTTGACCAAAGACAAGGATAGTGGCATATGACATGTCCATCTGGAGGGTTCCTTTCAATTTTGCAGCCCACGACCTGGAAAACAGCATGTCGAATTTCAGAGGGATATCAGCAACCACTATGTCCATCACCATATTCTTCACCGGAATTGGTGCTAGAGAAATGACCATGTCCTTTATCATGCTGAGGCATTTAACCTTCCTTGAATCGAAAGAGAACAAATCCTTATAGGGTTTTGTGACCTCAAGGCCCAATTGGTCCATGACCACCTTGGGCATCAGATTGTGAGATGCTCCAGAGTCCAGCATAGCATTGTGTAAATTCATGTCATGGATTTTTAAGCTGACATAAAAAGGAGGAACTTCTTCACTTTCACTGCTTTCTTCTACTCTCGGCCCAAATAAGATGGTTGGGTGATCATCTTGTATGTTTAGGGTGTCATAGGTTTGTCCCATCTTAAGCATCTTGATGATATGACTCTTGTATTCACTATTTCTGATCAATTCATTAAAGGGTACCAAAATCTTAATCTTATCCATATCACTTTTGAAGTCAAAAGAGGACGGAGTTTTTTCTACCTCTTTAGTGAAAGTTTCTTTTCTTGTCAATATTTTCTTCTATGGTTCCTCTTTCTGATTTCCCTTATCCATAGCGTCCTTTGCAACAGAGTCTTTTTTGGGCTGACTAGAAGAGGGAACGTTACTCTGAGCATCTTTGGTGGAGTTTTCCTTTGGGAGATTACTTTTCGGAGGATTTTGAGGCACTTTTTGATTTCAGAGATCGTATTGCCTTTGGAATTGCATGATGGCATTTTTCAATCTGGTCTCATAATCTTCTTTTTCTACTGATATCCTTTCCTCCTCATCTTGCAAGAATATTTCACTAGCATCTATGAACTGGTCATGTTCTTCTTTGGTAAAAAAAACCTCAGTTTCTTTGTCATCACAATAGTTCACATTATCTTCAAAATATCCATCATAGCCTTCATCCATATAATTATTTTGAAATGAGGATCTTACCTGTTGTTCTCCCTGATTTCCTTGATTTCCTTGATTTGTTTGGTCTGCTTGAGCCCCCTGATGACCTTGGTTTCTCTTCTCTCTTTTCCTAATTTGTGGATCAGCGGGTCTCCTCAGATTTCTAGGTGGACCGTCGGCCTGTTCCCTAGGGTTGGGTTTGTTTCCCAATGCCATTTTTCCATCATCCTTTCCACGTTTCTCATCATCGCTTCAAATGTTTCTTCTGATGTTTGTGATGTGGAAGTTTGTGCCTTATCCTAAGTTTTTCCCATATTTCTGCCATAACTAGCTTTCATCTTTCTTGAAGCCATAAGGTTTACTTTGACTTCAATGACATCTTTCATCATATCATCTAGCGTGGCAGATCTTCGCTCTCTCAATAATAAAGAAAAATCACTCTCGAAAGAATCAACATATCTGAGATGATCAGCTTTGGGTGGGGGTTTTACTTCATCAGGAATCACATTATATACCTTCATGAATCTAGCCAAAAAATCCTGCACTGTTTCATCAGGTGACCTCTTCATATTGTTGTAGTGTGTCAACAACTGAAGGGGTTTTTTCTTATCTCCCCATCTAGCAAGGAAGAGTGTCTCAAAAGATGCGAAATCAACGATAGTTCCTGGTGTAAGGGATCTGAACCATTTCCTTACATCTCCTGCAAGGATTTGTGTAAACA
Source organism: Picea sitchensis (assembly GCA_010110895.2). Taxonomy (NCBI): domain Eukaryota; kingdom Viridiplantae; phylum Streptophyta; class Pinopsida; order Pinales; family Pinaceae; genus Picea; species Picea sitchensis. The sequence continues at coordinate 30,183 of SNQJ01S0057611.1, read as the reverse complement.
ACCTCATTTTTACATCTACAAATCCACCTCCTCTAAGTCTATGAAATCATTAAACCAGTCTAGGTGTTTCTAGGATGATACATTACCCTCAACATCATATAGCTAAATCCTTAGGTTGTACTCCTGGGGCAAGTCATGCAATAGAGCAGGTAGTATGAGAGGAGCAAATCTGGCTGCCATAGTTTCTATGAGGGGTCAGAGTGGCTGTCGGTTTCGGACATGAGTCACTACAGGTTTGACGAAAGAGGCTAGAATCAAATCTTGGAATCTTTTTTCATCAAATAGGGTCTCGTCTAAATGGGATTCAGACCTGGTTCTAAACAGGGAGTGTTTGAATTTTAGATCAAACTCAAGGTCTTCGATACTGATCAATCCATCTCTAGGTAACGACAAATATCGGTCTGGACGTAACACAAGGGTTACTGTCTTTTCGTTTCTTCTTCAGCCAAGCTTTTCTAGGCTAGAGACAGGGATTGTAGGCTCGGGGTATGGGTTTCTCCTGGTGTGGATTTTCTTAGGAGCCAGGATTTCTATCTTACATAGTGTAGTACAACTGGTCTCTGAGTAATGGAGTCACCAGGGTAAAAATAATCTTCAGCCAATAAGGTGTTTGGTCCACTGTCACCCTCAGGGATCAAACTAAATCTTTAAGTTGTTTTCCCAGGGAAATTTTTTTAATTTCATCCTCGGCAATGGCACCAGAATGTTAGCAATCTGTAAATCCTGTCCAGTTGAATAGACAAACAACAGAGGTAACTTTTTCAAACATCTTTAGAGCCGAAGAACTAGCCTGCTCAACTCAGAGAGGGCTCTCTCGTGTCACTTGATATACTTATGGAAATCAACAGCTAGATTTGGTTTGTTTAGGGGATTTTTAATAAAGTTGATGGAAAAGAAGGGGGAAACACTATGGGCTATGGAATCAAAATTATAAAAGTGAATTGGAAACAATGTGTCGGCTGATAGAACTCTCCAGAGGACAAAGACTAAATAAGGCGATAAATCTGAGTTATTCTTGAAATAAAAATATTTGTAGGAAGATAAAGAAAACAAATAACTGCATCAGCGCATTGTTAAAATGAATTCTGAGTAAGTTAAGAAGACAATCACATAGTTTAAATTGCTTAAACCAAGAGCGTCACAAGACGAATTATGGGCCTTTAAACTCTCCAATTTAAATAGAAGAAAATGTAAATGAAATGACAGGCTATAGGAAATACATACGATGAAAGGAAACAAAGCTCATATTACCACCCGTTAGAATCTTTTCATAGAGACTTCAAAATCTTCCATATTTGTATTCAATTCAGATTCATAAAATTTACAAATAGAGTTTGATACAACCAAAAAGGTGCTCTTGCACTTCTTCCAACATTAACTAATTCAAGTCTCTTAGTACTTATACAATTTGATAAAAAATAACTGAAACTAAAATGTTTTAGCTTCTGTAACAGTTTCAGATGTCAGTTTTGATATACAAAATGACTTACAATCATTAGCAAAATGAAACGTTTCAACATCATGAATAGTCTCTCTGACTGCCCGACTGCTTCCAATACTCATAGAATAATGCTCGAGGTTCCTCCTTTTATAGGCATCTATTACCATCGGGGTTTCGAGAAAAGCGGTTTTGGAAGAACCACCTTTAGCCCCAATGCGTCTTAGAGGACACCACGTATCCATGATTTAAACTAGGGAAGTTTTCCCCGGTCCCCCTTTTGTCAGCTAATTTTCATGCTACTTCAATCGTCGAAGGACACCTCGGCCATTGATCCGGGTCGCTTCAAGATCTATGGTCCCCCTCTTGCCTGGCAACTCTGTCATCGAAGGTTTAGAAAAGGTGGTTTTGGTCAGACAACCCTCTTCTCCAATGCACTTCTAAGGGCGCCATGCGTCCCGTAAAAAACCGTGATGGTTTTCCCCAACCCATCCTCGACCGCTTAACTTCTGTGCTAGTTACAACTCTGATACATGGTCCAACTGTTGATCCGGGCCGCTTTCAAGATCAAGGGTCTGCTGAGATTTACTCTTCATATCCCCTCTATTTATTCCATACGCCGCCAGTTATTGACGGATCCTTCAAATTACCACAGCTCTGTGGCGATTTAATCCCTCATAAAATTTCTGAAACTTGTACACCATCTGGGAATTATAAGGTGATAACATGTTCCATTGTATCTATTCTATTTTATTAAGAATATGTTTGCAATAAATAATTGTACAAAGTCAAAATATACATTTGGTATCAGAGAAATTATTATCTTTAGAGGGATTCCTTTGTGGTCAGGGGTTTTGGCTCAGGTTTGTGGTAAACCTTGTTACAGTGGTAGATATGCAATATCGATTCTTCAGGTGAAATATATAACACACTCAAACCCCTAATCCTCTCTTAGGCTGGCGGAATGTTAACGTTTACCTTCCTCAACTCAACTCAGGTCTGATCCCAAGGACCACAGATGGATTCTACTTTCCTTGAGCTTCCCAACGACTATAAATATGCTCAAATATGATCTTCAGATCTAAAATTATAGTCTCCTAAAGTATTTAGGCTCCGATTACCAAAATCCATATCACTGACACATGACATCCATGTGGCTCCCTACCACTCATACATTTCGATGTGGCACTTGCCCATAATTCACCTCTCAATGGTTCTGAATTCCATGAAACCTTCCATCGTCGTCGGGGTTTTACTCTTGCGGAGCATCAAACATTCAACACTGAATGTTCTGATGAAAACCCACCCATCAGAACTTTCCCAAATTCGACAACTCTCAATTTTTACATTCAACGCCTCCAATCATGTTGACGCCTCAAACTTGCACGTCAGATAACGTCCAAGTCTTCATCCTCTCTCATAGTGATTTGATGGACCTATACAGATCCACGGGGGAGATCTCATCACACTCGCCTAAAAATCGATGGTTGTCGTCTGACAGTAATATATCGTTATCGTCGACACTTGCTTCTATCCACACTTCTTGACCCATGCACGACATCCTACAAAAAATGGCTGAGATCCGATGTCATCTATATCTGATGGTCTAAGTTGTTGTAGAAGCCATAAATTTTTTTGAATCTCATCCGAGACCTCTCCAATCCCTTGACCATTCCATTGGTGACACATGTCATCCTGGGAACGTGATAGCTACCAATTTAGCATGCCACTTCATCATGACGTCGTCATCCCTTTTCAAACTTACACGAGCCTAGGAAATCTTATGGTGGAGGTTAAACCATGCCTACATACCGATCAAATACTCTCTTCAATCCTCAAGCCTTCATCGACGTCGACACCTCTCTGGCTCAACACTCACTTCATTGAATCTGTATTCCCATCGACGATGAATTTCACATCAATGATACAGATCTTGTCGAGTTCATTCCTGACAGATCAATGGTCCATATCTTGTTGTGGTTCTCGTTGTCGTTGTCAGACTTTACACAAATCCCGACACTCAATTTCTACAGAAAATGATGCCTCTCATGATGGAGGGATGAGATCTACTCACCCTATCGAATCAACGGTCGCAAACTCTCTCGATTCAACATAGGACATTTCTATTGGTTTAAGGGTCCAACTTCGAGACTTATCCATTTTTCAGAGTTCCGAACAAGTATTCAAGAGTCGAAAAAACTGCTCCAAGACCATCAAAGGCCTATCAATCTCATGAGAGATGAGTTTCTTGCATATATTGCAAGATTTCCACACCAACATTGTGATCTTCTCAGGGTTCAAGGTCCTCCATTCCTCACATATATCTCCCCGACTTTAGGGCACTAGTACCACTAAGTAATTGAACTTTTTTCCCATATATTGCAAACTTTCCTCTCAAAGATGCAAGATTCATAGGGACACATGCTATCCTTACATGTTCATTTTCACGACTTATCAGACCAAATAAAAACTATAAAAAACATATTCCAAGATCTTAGGGGTTCAATTGATTAATCATAAGAAATTATATTTCCCATTGAATTTAGACAATACATATTTATAAAATTTAAACACAATTAAACAAACCAAGTTATACACTTATATGATCATGGAAATGCCAACACCAAATGACTGAGAGAGGATTCCTGTCCTCCCAACCTTATTCCATACTGTAGAGTTCCTTCCTATAGTACGACACCCATATGCCAAGCCATGATACCACAAGGGGAATGAATCAACTAGTTTCCAAGCTCAAGATGATCCAAGAAGGTTACTCTCCTTCCTCCTTTCACAACAACTGAAGTTTCCCCCTTCCCATTGAGATCAGAGTCTCTATAGGTTTATGAGGTGGTTTCTCAACTGGATTTACTCTCCACAAGGGATTCCTTTCTCTTCTAAATAGTCCCTCAATGACCATCCCTTACCAGTGCCAGTTTCTATCCAGTAAGCACCAAGTTGTAGCTCGATATTGCTCCAGTACGGATCTAGGTCTTCTCTTCTTTAGGGTGATGAATCTTAAGTTGGATGAGTTTCCTATTTTATTCAAGGAACTCCCTATTCTCTTCAAATCTTTCTCCCAAATACTTATGTTCTCTACACCGTACTCTATGAGTCTGCTTCTCACTCTTTCCTTATCAGGCTCTTTCTCTCTTCAAGCACCATTGTATATGTTTTGTTTCTCTGCTCGTCTCTTGGTGGTCCATATATTTCGTGTCTAGTGTGTTGTCTCTCCTCTGTCTATTTTTCCATCGTGCGTCTAATGGTTTTTTTCCACCTTTGGTCTCTTCTTCCTCCTATACTCTTGGGATTCCCGTAGCTTTCCTACAGATGCAACCTATAATTTGTAGTTCCTATTATGAGGGGGTAAGTCCATGGCGTACTTCTTTCAGGTCATTCAATTGGATCCTCTCTTCTTCAAAGGACCAATCCATCACAATTATTAACTTCTTCAACCACTTCCCTGAACTTCCATAACTGGTCACGTGGCTCCATTCAGATTAGGTATGCTGGAAGGTGTAAGTTCATGCTTAACAATCATAAATTAGCTTGTTAAAAAAACTTGTTGTCTTCTTCACAAAATAACTCAGCTCCACCTACCCAACCACTCGGTCAATTCCCTGCTTCATCAATTCCCACTTGTGTATCATGGCCAGTACATTCAAGGATGTTCCCTCCCAATCAAAGGTTTTGGTGTTTTCATTAAATCAAAACATGATTACATGCTTCATAAACATAAATATATGAAGTATTAGCGTAATTACAGTCTTGGGGGAAAATAGGGTGTTACATTCCCCTCCCCATTAAAATAAACATCGTCCTTGGTGTTTAAAACACCAAGTATATATAATTATTTAGAAAAATAAATGGGTATGCCAATCTCATGGCATCTTCTAGCTCCCATGTAGCCTCATTTACTCCAAAGTTCTTTCATTGCACCTTGACCTGCACAATGGTTCGGTTCTAGAGAATTGTTTCTCTTATGTACAGGATGAATTGAGGTTTGAGATGGAATTCTCCCTATGGTTTCACCTATATTACAATCCAATCAATAACATTATTAGAATCATGTACATATTTCTTTAACAAAGACATATTGAACACATTATGAGCTTTAACAGTAGGTGATAATGCAAGTGTATATGCTATTGGTCCTATTCTCTCCAAGACTTCAAATGGTACACAATATCAAAGTGCTAGCTTAGACACATTCCCATTCTTAGGGATATTCTCTTGGGTTTCACTTGGAGATACACATGATCCCCCACTTTGAACTCTTTGTGATTTTTCTTGCTATCTGCATAGCTCTTTTGTCTGTCATGAGCTACTTTCATATTTTTCCTTATTTTAACCATGGCATGTTCCATCTCCTTCAACAACTTTGGTCCAAGTGTGATTTTTTCTATTGGACTATACCAACTGATTAGAGCTTTTCACTTTGTGCCATACAAAACCTCAAATGGGCTCATTTTCAATGATTCTGGATAACCATTGCTATAGGTGAATTCTACCAAAGGTAGATATTCTTCCCATTGCTTGGGTTGATGCATAACATCATCCTCAATATGTCCTCTAATATTTTGTTCACCCTCTTGGTCTGACCATATGTTTGAGGATGGTAGGTTGTGATAAATGTCAATTGCATTCCCAAGCCTGCAAACAAGATTTTCCAAAAACTTGAGATTAACTTGGCATATGTATATGAAATTATGGTCCTGGGTAAACCATGTAATCTAAAAATTTATTTTATGAAAAAATTAACAACATCTATGGATTTGAAAGTAGACGTAATTGGAATAAAATGAGTTGCTTTGCTGAACTTGTCCACCACAACCATGATTGCATCATGTAGCTTGAGTTTCTTTGGTAGAACTATAATGAAATCCATGGAAATCATTTCCCATTTCCACTTTAGGAAAAGGCTCCAATAGACCTGTAGGATTTCTATGCTCAACCTTTACATGTTGGCACTCTAAATATTTTGCAATGTACCGAGCAATGTCCTTCTTCATTCTAGGCCAATAATACAACTACGTTATTGCTATCACCATTTTCTAGTAACCAGGGTGACCTATATATGGTCTTCTATGGAACTCATCCATGACCATATGTCTAAAATTTTCTGAATTAGGAATATACAATCTATTATTATACACCAACATATTATCAACCCCAAGATGATATCATTCATATTTATTTTCCCTGAGTTCTTGATGTAACCCTTATTTCACTTGAGTGAAAAACTCATCTTTTCGCAAGAGGGTTTTAATCATCTGCTTAATCCTACACTTGATGTTGCTAAGTTTATAGCCTGCACACTTCGACTGAGTGCATCTTCCAATCTATTTTCCTTTCCTTTGATGTGTTTGATTTCAAAATCAAACTCGCTAATTAACACCATCCACCTATATTGTTGATTAAGGTTGGTTGTCATTGATGTCAACCCTTGAAGAAATCCCCGTAGCACAAAGGTTTGGGTAATGGACCCAATATTGTTTGATGTAAATATGACTCATTATTGTTTTTTCATGGTTGATAAGAAGTAAATAT
>SNQJ01S0057611.1:0-23188 GCA_010110895.2 Picea sitchensis | reverse complement strand
ATGTGATTAATAATAAATGTAAAAGATAATTAATCTGGTTAATATTAATTATAATATAATAATAATAATAATAATTATAATGTGACTTAGAGAGGTCAGCCCTGTTGATCCAATAGACACTTCCGTTGACATGTTTAGGTTAGTATAAGTAAAAGTAAAATCCCCATTGTGGAAACACATCTTTCATGTGAGTTTGGAAATTTCAGCAAGTACATTTACTTGGGAAAAGTGTGGACCTCTCTTGGGCGCTAGTCTTCTAGGGTTTGAGCACCCTCTTGTGTGCTAGGTGTTTCTTGGTGGTGAAGGTATTTCTCTTGAAGAATATAGAAAAGGATTTGGCTGGGTTTTCTTCCCTTGTTGAGAAGGGTTTTCCAGGATACTTCTTGTGTTCTTGTGCATGGTGTTTCTTCTTGTGATCTTGGTTGTTACAACATTATTTTCTATGGTTAAGTTAAATTCTAACTAAAATGGAATGAAATTCATGCTTAACCTAACTGATAGAAAAATCAACATCGTATCAGAGCATAGGTCTTGAAGAACCCATTGCACAAGCTACAAGATTTTACCAGTCATCCCTCCTCTTCTGCAGAACCGTACGACCCTCCTAGGGTTTCCAGAAAGTCCATACGACCCTCTTCTTTTGAGCATTTCAACCTCTAAAATTTGGATGTTGAGGAAAATTTTGGCATGGGAGAGTACAAACTTCTCTAGCACACCTACAGAGACTCTTAGAATGAATTTCTGAACATTTTGAAATTTTGGCCCTAAGGTTTCCAAGGTTTCGCAATTTTCTGTAGATTTCTATTTTTAGGGTTTCTTCATATCTTTGAAGAAGCCTTCAAGATTACCTGTGTTATTATAAACTTTCAATAATTATTTTTGGAAATCATAAGACCAACAAAACCTAAGGTTGCTAGCCTAGCCTAGCCGTTAGATTTTCTAGCCCAGTTAACAAGGGTTTTGTGAAGAATCTAAAATATGATGAACAAATATATTGATGAATGGAAGGAAGATAACGACAAGACAAGGAATCCAATAATCTACACAAACTCTTACATTGAAGGGCCATCTTTAAAGTATCAAGATTAAAAAAGGTGAAATCGTGACTACCTTCTTCATGAAGATCTCAGAGGACAGAGATCAACCAAGTGCCATTGGATAAATCATATCAACACCCTCAGGTATGCACTTGTATATTTATTATTTGTATCATTATCATGAGGATAATTACATGAGGAAGGAACCTTTTTTCTAAAATCATGGATCGAGAGGGATCTCTGTGCATTCATAGAAACAACACACTGGAAGTGAAGACTCCAGGTTTGATTATTACAATTGTCATTCCTCTAACCTATATTTATAAAGTTTGCTACATTACAAGTAGGTGTTGTAGTCATGACAAAATTCCTTAAAATGTTTTGATTCTATAGATGTACTCATTATTCTCCTTTAGGAGATATTATTTTGTTGGTTCATTTTGTTTTCTTGTTTCAGATAGGCTAACAAGAAAGGAAGATGTCTATCCCTCAGAGGGAGTCACTCGACTCAGAGGGAGTCAAAATTATTTGAGAAAGAGGAAGAATAAAACCATCATTGAGGCAATCAATGCAATCATGCATAATCAAAATCCTTCTATGATTCTATGGGAAGAATCATGCATGGCACAGTATATGTTCAGAACAAGGGTCTTCACCAGACTTTGAAAAACATAACTCCCAAAGAAGTCTTCATTGGAATAAATCCTGAGATTGAACTCCTCAAGTTATTTGGGTGCCCAGTGTATTTTCATGTACCCAAAGAGAAGAAGTCCAAGCTAGATCCTTTAGGAAGAAAGGATACAATGAATCTTAAAATACATTCCAGATCGACATCCCTGGTTAGAGACAGATTGTGACAAGCAGAGACGTTGCCCTTGAAGAAGAGACAATCTTTCAAATATCCAGAGAATCTCAGATGGAGATTGATAGTAAGACAATACCTTCTCCCTCTTCATCATTTCAGAGGGAGACAAACATTATTTTAGTTGATCCAGTTTCTCCAGTTGATATGATCAGATATATTGCAGTAGGGCATAAAAGGCCTACCTAGACTCACTCTGCAAGAGGCATAGAAACATACAAGCCTCTCAAGGCACATCTCGAGAAAGAAAAAGAGATTTTCGAGCTATCCTTCATCCATGAGCCACATCATTGATGACGAACTTCTTGGTCTTAGAGAATAAACAAGAGAACATGTATGGCAAGATTCCATAATAGACGAGTACCAATATATCTTAAAGAATGATGTATAAGACATTATTCAGGGACCAGAAGGGAAGTCAGTGGTAACTTCCAAGTGGATCTATAAGATCAAGCATACATCTGATGGAAGTGTTGAGAAATACAAAACAAAATCTATAGCCGGAGATTTCTCACAAACAAAGGGAGTTGTCCATGATGAGACACTTGATCCATTGAACCTGATACACTTCCATCCATACTACCATCCATGATTTGGAAACTATATCAGATAGATAGATTCTTGATGAGTTTGGATTTCAGCAAGAGTGTTGTTGATCCAAACCTATATCATTACAGTGTCGGTGACGAGAGCCTGATCCTGATGATTTATTCAGAAATCCTTGTTGTTGGACACAAGTAATCCTTGACTTCTGAATTCAAGATGAATAATATGAGTATGATGCACTATTTCTTGGGACAAGAAGTATGATAGAGGACCGATGAGATTTTCCTGAGTCAAGGAAAATATACAATGAAAATATTAAAGAAGTTCAGTATGACAGAATGCAAAATCCACCATGATGGATTTAAAGAAGAAGATTGATGATGATTCAGACAAGACTGATGCATAGCTGATTGGATCACTGATGTATCTAGTTAACACCAGACTTGATTCATGCCATGCAGTGAGTGTGATTAGTCATTTCATGAGTCAACCAAAACAGACTCATTAGACATCAACAAAACATGTTTTGAGATATATACGAGATATGGCATGAGATATGCCTCCCGTGTGAACTTGAGTGTGCAGGATATGCCTATTTAGATTGAGCAGAAAGTACAGTGAACCAGAAAACCACATCCGATTGATGTTCTATCATGAAGTTTTCCATGGTTTCCTAATGCAGCAGGAAACAAAACTATGTGGCCTTGAGTACCACAGAGCCATAATATATAGCATCGAGTGTGAGAAGCAATGTGGTTTCACAAGCTTCTGATAGATGTACTTGACCATGAGATGGATCCTATGATGATAACCAAGAGCAGTAAGTAAATCTCCTTGAGAACCCAATATTTCCTGATGAATTGAAATTCAATGAGATGAAATATCCTTATATCAGAGATATGATGCAGAGGAAAATCGTACACATGTAGTACCTTCCTATACATGAGCAGATTGCAGATATATTCACCAAATTAACTTCGTGAAGAATGGCTCCCTAGTTGAGAGGGAGTGTTGATAACTCCAACCAAGACAAAATTCAAAATACATCCGTGTGAGACTTGGCATGATAAAGAATGCCTCCCTAGCTGAGAGGGAGTGTTGATGAATGCAACTATGTGATACATTCTCCAGCTTACAAACCTGTGAGATGTGGATCATTGCAACTATGTGAGTCTTTCTCCCAGCTTACAAACCTGAGAGAAAGACCCTAAGAAGGGTACGTGGTTCCTTCCTGAGTTAGAGCTAGGAACGTAGAGATGACCTCCTCCATTCAGAGAGTTGAGAAGAACTCTAGATGATTATCCAGTGGGAAAGGCGATCTGTTGAGTTAGATGTGCATGTGGCTGAGCACAAGGTGAATGTGTGAGTTAGATGCATGTATCGAAAGCACAAGGTGACCGTGAAATCCCAAAGTGTTAAGTGCATCAGCCATGTGAAAAAAAAATGAAGATGATGTATTAGCTCTCCCTCTCGAAAGCAAATAACATACACCAGAAAACTCCAGATGATTCTCTCAGGTGAGTAAGTGTTGGGGAAAGAAGATATCTGCAGTGGACATGCTTGTGGACGAGCACATGCTAACGTGTGAAGATCTAGTTCTCAGGTAATGTAGTGAGTCAGAGATATGACATCCATGGGATGTGCCCCCTAGTGGATGAGCACTAGCTGGTGTATTAGATCCCTGTTATATGTTGTTCAAGAGTCGGACTTACCTTTAACACTAATTGTAATGTAAAGGTACATGTCTAGTCTCCACCTTAACGTGATTAATAATAAAATGTAAAAGATAATTAATCAAGTTAATATTATTAATTATAATATAATATAATAATAATAATTATAATGTGACTTCGAGAGGCCCACTGCTCATCCAATAGACACTTATGTTGATAGGTTTAGGCTAGTATAAGTAAAAGTAAAACCCCCATTGTGGAAACACATCTTCATGAGTTTGAAATTCCCCAGCAAGTACATTTACTTGGGAAAAGAGGCCTTTCTTGGGCACTAGTCTCTAGGGTTTGAGCACCCTCTGTAAAAGCAGGTCTCTTCTTGGTGGTGAAGGTCTTGAAGAATATAGCAAAGGATTTAGTTGGCTTTCTTCCCTTGTTGAGAAGGGTTTCAAAGGATACTTCTTTTGTACTTGTACACAATGTTTCTTCTTGTGATCTTGATCGCTGCAAAATTAGCTGTCTATGGTTGCTAAATGCTAAAAATGGAAATCGAACTTCTGCTACTAACTCAATTGATAAAAAACAACAATTTAAGATACCCGTGATTATATTTCATTAATTTTGAAATGAAAATATATTTAGGAGCCTCAACTTAATAATTGGAAGGTACAAGCTTAACCAATCAATGAGCATAAGGAATAATTATAATTATTATAATAAATGGATAGTTTTTGCACATAATAAAATATATCATATTATCACATATAGACTAGTGGCCACTCAAATCCTGAAATAAAAACAAGTATTGCATAACTAAAATATAGTGCCAATAAAATTGATTCATCTTGTTCTTCCATTGTTTTTTTTTCCACCTGAAAGTCTCTTTTATATTCAACAGGATATAAAGTTTTTACAGAGCAACATTACAATATCCATCCCGGAGACTCAAGCAGGGTTTGACCACAAGACCTTCTCCCATCTCTTGGAAAAATGTACGCGTGTCTTACCATCTGAGTTGTTCTTCCATTATTACAGACATAATATAAAATGTTGTAAATATGTTTATATGTGATTTCAAAGAAATATACAATACATTAGTTAAATGTTTTGAAATTTTAGAAACGTCTATTCACGAGATAACTAGCTATACTACCTGAAAAAATAAGAGATATACAAATAAATACAATAAGAGACATAAATAAAAAAACACCATTTAAAGACAATGCCGAAGATAGATCCATTTTCTATCTTTTGCAAGGTAGACTATGCGAAATCCCAGATTAAATCCTCTTTAAACCTACCTCTATATTTTGATAATATAAACCTACCTTTATATTAGTAAAAGAGAATAAATATTTGCAAGAATGGGTTAATATTTTTCATAGTCCAAGAATACAATGACTTTACATATGATGAAATAGCAGCACGTGCCACCGCTCAATTCAAAGGCATATTAATGATTTGGCTGGAAAAATTGCATCAAATTGCTAATGATATATCTCGACACATAGCTCTTACTAGACATAATCTACTAAATGAAGTGTAAATTATATATTAAAACTTTGAAACAAATCATTATAGGTATATTTAGGTTACAAAGATATATATAGGAATGTTTTTAAGGATGGAAATTTATTTTAAAAAATGTAGAAATTTTGATGAATTTTATTAATCTTTTATATGCCAACTATAAAAAGTTTAGCCATATTTTTGTAAAAATATTTAAATTTCTAAGATTTTATATAGTTTGTATAAATTTTTGACTCCATTTTAATGTAAATTAATTTTATCCTATATGATTTGGGCGAATCATTTTAGAATGACAAATCTCTTTTATAAAACCATAGAAAATTAACCCATGAACTAAAATTATCCCCTAAAATTATCCTTAGAAATATAAAATAATAGTGATGTCCTAAGTGTTGATGGAGATATAACTAGTTAGCCTATAAAATTTTAATGAATTTATAAATGATTATGAAAAATTAACATATAAATATCATCATTCAAAAAATAATGCTATAAATAAAAAAAATGTTAACTAGAATGCCACACCATATCCCTTAAAAATATTCATTTCATTATGAAGAATAAAAGTTGTGAAATTGCATACCAATCTCTTGCAAACATAGTTGGAATGATTAGAAATTGTATAAAATATTTTTATATGGACATGAAATTCATAAAAAAGAAAACTAATAAGAAAACTCTTTGACCGTAAGGACTACAATGTTTCTTATATGTCAAATGCTATTGGAAACCAAAGAAAGAAAATGGTTTCTTTCAAAAGCCAATAAATATTGGCTAACAAAGTCTTAAAAAAATATAGGAAATAATAAAAAAATTCCAGAAAAGATATTTTCAACAAATGAAGAGATTGGAAATAAAAAATAGGTAGGAAAAGAGGATTCTATCTATGTGGAAATATAAGACATTTTGATAAAGAATGCCCTAAAAAACCTAAAGGTTAGGTGATATTAGGTGATATGGAGATGAATATTTTGGAGAAAACTGGGATTGTATTCCAATAAATGTTGATGAATTTGACTATCATAGTTAGGTTTATGGATTAGAATCTTGTGATGAAAAAGATATTTTCAACAAATGAAGAGATTGGAAATAAAAAATAGGTAGGAAAAGAGGATTCTATCTATGTGGAAATACAAGACATTTTGATAAAGAATGCCCTAAAAAACCTAAAGGTTAGGTGATATTAGGTGATATGGAGATGAATATTTTGGAGAAAACTGGGATTGTATTCCAATAAATGTTGATGAATTTGACTATCATAGTTAGGTTTATGGATTAGAATCTTGTGATGAATGTGAGGAATAAATAAATGGAAGAGTTTGTACAAAGAGAGTGAGAGGAAAAAGATGATATGTAAAGTTTGATAAAATAAAGAGAAGGTAGAAGAGATCCACTTTTGAAATTTAGATAAAAAAATTTAGAAAAAAGATAATATACTGCCCCTAATGGTATCAGATCAAAATAAAGATACATAAACAAAATAAATCCTAACTATTATTTCAACCTAGTAATGGAATACATGTCATTCGATGATTTCCAAAGTAGGAGCTTCATAAAAAAAAAAAATACGTGTCATTGGATGATTTCCCTACAAAGTGGAGCTTCATAAAAAAACTTCCGCCTTTTTGGATATAGGATGTACCTTCAACATGGTCCATGAAAGTATAATTCCTTCACAATATTTGGGCAAATAGCCTTGCAAGACAAGAGTCTAAAATATCTTGTACTTGTGAAATTCATATAAAGCTAGGATTATCTTTGTATACCATACCATTTTTAAGTATCCTATACCATCACCGAGAAAAAATATTAGGAAAATAGTTTAATATTCAATTTCCTACCATCAATTTTGTTGTTTATTGTGCTTTGTATATATATAATTTTAGAGGATACATAAATTGTGTCCCCATGGTCCATTAGGTTCCAAAGTTTATATCCCAAAAAATATTAGGAAAATAGTTTAATATTCAATTTCTTATCATCAATTTTCTTTATTGTGCTTTGTATATATATACTTTTAGAGGACATATAAATTGTGTCCCCATGGTCCATTAGGTTCCAAAGTTTATATCCCTTAAAATTGTTGATCCAAACCCTTAGCCTACACAGGAAGATGTTAAATATTTTGTGGTTGAGATTAATAGAGAAATTGAGGAAGGATACCATGACATCAAATACATAGATTCCCATTATATCCAACTATATCCAACTATAACTGGAACAAAATGGATAGAAAATAAAAGTATAGGGAGAGACATCTTAGAATAATATCTATGGTCGAAGCTAGGATTATAATTTTTTTTAAAGTGAAGAACATTTTGAACAATGTTGTAGTCTCAACCTTAAACAATTTAAAAAAATAAAATAATAAGAGAAACAAAATTCTTGGAGCCAAATCCTATAGAAAATCAATTCCTATTGGTCCTAATGGTCCTTCAGATATAAAGAAATGGAAGAAGCCATCAATGATCTCCTTGAATATAAGTTGATCATGCCTTCAACTTATGAATTTTGTTGTTTAGCTTTTATGATCAATAAGCATAATGAGCAAAAACAAAGAAAGAAAATGATGGTACTCACTCACTTAAAACATAATAGGGTGTGTATTAAACTTGATTGTAAAAGTGGCTTTGATAAGATTAGGACCAAACCAGAAGAAATCCATAAAACAACACTAAATGATACCCAAGGGAAATATGAATGGTTGGTAATTCCATTTGGTCTAAAAAATGCTCCTACATATTTTCAGAGATGGATAGATTCCATTTTTAGTTCTTATTATCATTTCATTCTTGTATACATTGATGACATTCTAGTATTTTGGACCGCTCAAAGAGCATGATATTGCTAATTATTTCAAATAGTTAAAGAGAATGGTAGTTTCCTATCAAAGACCAAGATTGCATCAAGGAAATATAAGATTGACTATCTTAGGATTAAAAATTAAAATATTGAAATGTCAAGACATATCCCCAAATTATTGAATGAATTCTTTTTTTCTAAATGTGATCAAAACTCCTATGAGGTTGCAATCATTCCTAGGATGCATTAATTATATTTTACCATTTCTAAAAGACATTTATGTGGAAAGAGTTTTATTATAGAAGCTGCTTAAAAGGTCATGTTGGGTATGTGTTATATTCTCTTTGCATCTAATTAGACCTAGTACCTGTTGCACTGGCTATTGTGGGGGCTTCCTCACATGGGGTGAAGCCCCCTGTTTGGCCTTTGCGTACGCTCCGCCTAATTTTTTTTGCATCCATTTTTGTGGTTTTTCGGCACATGGTTTTCATTAATGGTTTCTAATTTAGTTAAGGAATTAGGGTTGTTGACTAATCCAAAGTCAATGGACTAGGGGTTTTGGATGCCATGGGAAACACATATCCCGGTATGAATAAGAACCAGGTAAGGCATATGACCCATGGATTGTAATATAATATACAACCCGAGGGCCTAATGGTTAAGAACATGTGTTTCCTCCCAAGAGTATCGGGTTCAAATCTAGAGGGGATAAGGTATGTATACCTTTTTAGACTTTACCGCTAAATTGGTTGCGGAGGGGGGTCCCATGTCCCATAAACAAGGGGGTCTCAAACACCAATTTGGTAGCGTCTAGATTGGCTATGACCTTAAAAATAGATTAATGTTATTATTATTGTAATGTAAACAATTATGATATGATGAAGAATATTAGAGGTACAAACATAAACAAGCTATTGGTTTTCCTAGCTTGGCTTCTAGGTAAAAATTTCTGTGTAATGTGTGTGTGTTTTGTTAGCATTCTGTAAATCCTGTCCGAATCAATAGAAAAACCACAGAGGTAACTTTTTCAACCGTACTTTAGAGCCGGGCTAATTCAGCCTACCTAACCAAAGAGGGTTCTCTCATGTCACTTGATATATCTATGGAAATCCGGCATAGATTGTTAGAGAATAATGGAAAAAAATTGAATGTATGCGGTTCAATCCGTTTATATCAGAATCTGTTTAACCTGCTCTGCTATATATATGTATTGATTTCTTAAGATATATAATACAAAACAGATTCATGTTATCCCTGTGCAAGCTCTGTGGTGCCTCCTCGCTCTTTCTTAAATTCTCAATATGGTATCGTACCGCCGGGCTTAATCCTTACTGAATGTCCGTGAAGATGCGATAGCCATTGCAAGATGATTCAATTGCATATGTGCTGCAGTTGTTTTCTATTCGACCGGAGAGAGAGAGAGACCAATTGATCGCTATATTGTTGCAGACGTTCATTGCTGCTGCAGACCAAGGAGAGATTGTTGTTGAGATTTCTGCGGAATTGCCGAACTGGATCGGAATAATCAG
Source organism: Picea sitchensis (assembly GCA_010110895.2). Taxonomy (NCBI): domain Eukaryota; kingdom Viridiplantae; phylum Streptophyta; class Pinopsida; order Pinales; family Pinaceae; genus Picea; species Picea sitchensis. Next base: position 13,212 of record SNQJ01S0057611.1, on the reverse strand, counting down.
GTCGCTGTTTCATTTGTGCAGGCGGGAGAGCCGTGGTTTAATGAGCTATAGGAGAGTAAATTACCGTAGTGTTTTTGTTTTAGTAATGTTGATCCGCGTGGAGAAGGTCGTGACTGCTCGCAGATTTGCGGAGGAGGTCGTGATAATTCGACCAAGGACCACTGCGGCGTGTGAGCCGCCGATGGTCGGCTCGGGCCGCTATCGAACGAGGGACGCCATCATGAAGGACGCTCGGCTAAGGAGGAGATCGAGTCGCCAAGAGAGGGAAGCCACTTAATTTTCGCCGTGAGGACGTACCGCTGTCGAGAATAAGGTCAAGGTGGTTTAAAGGAGTCACCTCACATAGAAAAAGAACTCCGAATTGAAGAAGAGACGCCGCCTAAATGCTAAGTCCGTTAAATGGCAGACGCTTGAAATTGCCGCAAGCATGTTTATTCTCGGGCCAGTGACTTTGATCGTCACATGCACGGATCGCTTGTCTTTCTACGCTTTTCACTCGATATATATATTTATATATTTGTTTGTAGGTGTGAGTGTGGTATTTTATAGTGTAGTGTGCAAACATCAATGATGTAGAACCAATTATTGAATAGACCAACATAATTCAAATTGGTGGTTCTCCACTGCGTGAGAACAGATCACTAATTTAATTATATAAGTTTGTTCTAATCATGTGACCCGCAGTTCGAGTGTCGCTACATGTGTTATTATTTTATGCAAGGTCATTGTTTAACCGATTGGGTTTAAAGCATTTCGTGACTTAGATCGTTGTCCTCTATATAACTCTCCAGATTTTCTCTTCGGGGGAATTTCGCAGATGGAAGTGTATCAATAAATGGTTCAGTGTCGAGACTATCCTTCTCGGGAGGTCGAGAAGCGTCGGTTTTACAAAGAGTGTCAACGATGGTCAAAACGCTTCTGACTTTTAAATGTGTCAGTGGGTAGCTCGAACGTGTGGAGAAGAAAGAGCGGAAACCAGGTGATTGCAGAGTGAGTTTCAAAGTACGATGAAGGTCTCAGTTGAGACAAAGACAAAGACACGCTTAATTATGATTTGGCATTGTAGTTTTGAATGTAAGCATTACAAAGCAGGAAAATCCATTTCTCCATTAAGGGGAGGTTAGAGAATAATGGAAAATGGAAAAGGGTTCGATCCGCTTATATCTAATCATTTTAACCCTCGCTTCCTCGCTGCTATATATATGTATTGATTTCTTAAGATATATAATACAAAACATGACTATTCCCGTGGAAAGCCTGGTGGTGCCTCTCGTTTCTTTCTTAAATTTGGCCATAGATTTGGTTTGTTTAGGGGATTTTTAATAAAGTTGCCGCAAAGAAGGGGGAAACACTATGGGCTATGGAGTCAAAATTCTGAAAGTGAATCAGAAACAATGTGTCGGCTAATAGAACTCTCCATAGGAAAAAGACTAAATAAGGCAATGAATATGAGTGCTATTCTTGAAATAAAATATGTGTATGAAGATAAAGAAAAAAAATAACTGCATCAAAGCATTGCCGAAATGAATTATGAGTAAGTTAAGAAGACAATCACATAGTTTAAATTGCTTAAACCAAGAGCATCAATAGGATGAATTCGGCCTCTTTAAACTCCAATTCTAAACAAGAAAATGTAACGTGAAAATGACAAAGGCTGTGAACTACATACGATGAAAGGAAACAAAGCTCATATCACCAATTGCTAGAATCTTTCATAGAGACTTCAAAATATTCCACATTTGTATTCAATTCAGATCCGAAAATTTACAAATAGAGTTTGATACAACCAAAAGGTGCTCTTTCACTTCTACCAACAATAATACATTAAGAGTCTTAGCATTATAATAATTTGATAAAAATAACCCAAATTGAAATGTTTTAGCTTCGTGAATGCATGTCAGTTTCTGTATACAAAATGACTTACAATCATTAGCAAAAATAAACATTTCAACATCATGAATAGTCTCTTTGACCGCCCGACTGCTTCCAATACTCATAGAATAATGCCCGGGGTTCCTCCTTTTATAGGCATCTATTACCATCTGGGTTTGAGAAAACCAGTTTTGGATGAACCACCTTTAGTCCCGATGTGTCTCAGAGGACGCGATGTATCCATGATTTAAACCAGAGCAATTTTCATGGTCCTCCCTCTGTCAACTAATCGTCGTGCTACTTCAATTGTCGAAATGCACCTATATAATTGATCCGGGTCATTTCAAGATATACGGTCAACGTCTTGCCCAACGACTTTGACATCGAAGGTTGAAAAAAGTGGTTTTGGTCAGACAACCCTCTTCTCCGATGCACTTCTAAGGGCACCATGCGTCCCGCAAAAATCGTGGACGATTTTCTCCTCTTGGCCGCTTAACTCATGCTAGCCACATTCCCATACACGCTCCAAATTGCTGATCCGCCTTATTCGATTGGATCTACCGCCGATATTTTACTCTTCATATCCCTACTATTTCTTCCATACGCCGCCAGGTATAGCCGGATCCCTCAAATTACCACAACTTTGTGGCGATTTAATCCCTCATGAAATTTCTGAAACTTGTATGCCATCTGGGAATTATAAGGTGATAACATTGGCTCCAAATAGAGATGCTATCCTCCTCACATGTAGCAGTTGAACTCAGAGACTAAGTGTCTACCTATTGGGTTGTAATCTTATGTGTGTGATTTGAATATGTTTACCTTTATTCAAAAACTCCAAACCTACTCAACACATATCAGGGCCTTCACCTCAGGCTTCAACCATGTTGTTTTTATCTCAATCTTTGTACTTAAAGAAAAACCAAAACACAAAGCGGTTATGTACAATGAACAGTGAGGATGATTTTTAAACGACATAGTGCTTTATGTCCCACATTCATGCCCTCCTCCGACGAGTTCTCCATTATTTTCCTCCAACAAATAGGCATTTTCTCGCGGTAAGCTGTACTCTTTGAAACCAGCCACACCAGATGTGATCTAATTTTCCATGTTTTCCCTTGTCTTCTTTTCTGGCATCCCATCTTAGTACCTACACTAAAATTTGAATTATCTCGCTTTTGGTGCGTTCAATGAAGATTCCTTTGATTTTCTGACATAGTTAAGTGTTGTTGAAATTTTTATCCGGCTCCATCGCGACACCATGAGTTCATCCTCCCTTCTCCAACCAACATTCATCTCTACTTCTTCCTCCTATAATAACTTCATTACCAACAATCCTAATACTGTAGGAAAAATTGCTTCAGTGCCATAAACAATATGGAAAGGAGATGTGGCAATAGATCTCTTTGGGGATATCATGTCATCCCACAACGCATGAATGAGCTTCTTGTGCCATGCCTTTTATTCTCTTGCAACAATTTTTTATGATTCCTACCGTGCTTTTTGTTTGAAGACTCCACCAATCCATTTCCATGTAGTATGACATAGAATGGCCAAGAGTAATGTTATAATCACCTAAAATTTCTCAAATTTTTTATACTTAAAGGCCGTTGCATTGTTCCGTTATAATCTTGATTGGGCATCTGAATCTGGACAGAATATTGTCTTCTATAAATCGAATGATAACGTCATCTGTGGCTTATCTGGTAGGAACAACCTCAATCCATTTAGTAAAATAACATGTATGTACCGATCCATTTGTGTTGAGATGAAGATTGTGGATGCATTCTCTCCTATGAAATCTAGGTCCCATTGCCTGAAAGGAGCTTCTAATGAACAGTTTCACGATAGAGACTCTAATTTTCCTTTTCCCATCGAAGATTTAGCATTCCTAGCACTTTGACACTTCCTTATAAACATTAGGGAAAATACTAGGCCAATAAAACCAACTCTTAACATTTTGTGTACAGTTGTCTTCCAATAATGATGACCTCCATAGTATCCTTTATGGAACTCCCTAATGGTCCCTTTTTCTTCCTCTTCTATCAAACAACTCCCAAGAAAAAATTCCTCCCGGGTCTTTCCGGTATAGTAATCCATTGACAATGCAGAATTTTTCCACCTTAAGTTTCAAGAACCTAGCCTTTGTTTTACTACATATCTGTGGAGGAGCTTCAGGATGGACAATGAGGATGGAAAGAGTGGATGGATGGATGGCAAATGGAAATGGATGGAGGATGGATGGACAGGAGGAATGGATGGATGGAGGAAGGACGGAAGGATGGAGGACGGATGGATGGATGGATGGATGGATGGATGGATCAAAGGAAATGAAATGGAATGGATGGATGGATGGAAGGAAGGAAGGATGGAATGGAAATGGACACGGATGGATGGATGGACGGAAGGGATGGAGGACGGATGGATGGATGGATGGAGGATGGACAGGAGGATGGATGGACAGGATGGAGGAAGGATGGAGGAAGGATGGAAATGGCCGGAGGAATGTGAATGGATGGATGGAAGGATGGACGGAGGATGGACGGATAAGGACAGAAAGGAAGGATGGATGGATGGATGGACGAAGGAAGGAAAGGATGGATGGATGGAATGGATGGAATGGAGGAAGGAAACGGATGGATGGAAGGAAGGAATGGATGGATGGATGGATGGAATGGATGGATGGAATGGGGATGGAATGGGGATGGACGAAATGGATGGATGGAATGGATGGAATGGAATGGATGGATGGATGGACATGGACAAATGGAAAGGACGGATGATGGATGGATGGACATGGATGGATGGACGAAGTCTATGAAATCATTAAACCAGTTTAGGTGTTTCTGGGGATGATACATTACCCTCAACATCATATAGCTTAAACCTTAGGTTGTACTCCCAGGGTAAGTCATGCAATAGAGCATGTAGTATGAGGGGAGAAAATCTGGCTGCCATAGTTTCTATGAGGGGTCAGAGTGGCTGTCGGTTTCGGACATGAGTCACTACAGGTTTGACTTAAAGAGGCTAGAATCAAATATTGGAATCTTTTTTCATCAAATAGGGTCTCATCTAAACGGGATTCAGACCTAGTTCTAAACAGGGAGTGTTTGAATTTTAGATCAAACTCAAGGTCTTCGGAGCACGGACAATCCATCTCTGTGTAACGACAATAGCCTGGCCCGGACGAACAATAAGCGGGTTACCGTCTTTCGCTTTCTTCAAACAAGCTTTCTAGGCTAGAGACAAAGTGATCAGGAGGGGCTCGGTATGCTTCCCGGGTGGATTTCTAGGAGCCGTGGATTTCTATCTTACATAGTGTAGTACAACCTGCCCCGAAGTAATGGGAGTCATCAGGGTAAAATAATCTTCAAACAATAAGGTGTTTGGTCCATCAAGCCACCCTCGTGGATCAAACCAAATCTCAAGTTGTTTTCCCTGTGGAATTTTTAATTTCATCCCTGCAATGGCAATCTCGTATCGTTAGCAATCAGGAATCCTCGGCCCAGCTGAATAGACAAACAACAGAGGTAACTTTTTTCAACCAAATTTAGAGCTAAAGACTAGCTCCTACCAACTCGAGAGGGCTCTCTCTGTCACTTGATATACTTATGGAAATCAACAGCTAGATTTGGTTTGTTTAGGGATTTTTATAAAGTTGATGGAAAAGAAGGGGAGGAACACAATGGGCTGCGGAATCAAAATTATAAAAGTGAATTGGAAACAATGTGTCGGCTGATAGAACTCTCCATAGGACAAAGACTAAATAAGTACATAACTGGAAGCATTCTTGAAATAAAAATATTTGTAGGAAGATAAAGAAAACAAATAACCGTGATCACAAGCATTGTTAAAATGAATTTTGAGTAAGTTAAGAAGACAATCACATAGTTTAAATTGCTTAAACCAAGAGCCTCAAGACCTAATTATGGCCTTTAACTATCCAACTTAAATAGAAGAAAATGTAAATGAAATGACGTGCTATAGAAATACATACCATGAAAGGAAACAAAGCTCATATTACCACCCGCTAGAATCTTTTCATGAGACTTCAAAATCTTCCATATTTGTATTCAAATTCAGATTCATAAATTTACAAATAGAGTTTGATACAACCAAAAGGTGCTCTGCACTTCTTCCAACATTAACTACTCCAAGTCTCTTAGTACCTATACAATTTGATAAAAAATAACTCCAAACTAAAATGTTTTAGCTCGTAACGCCGCATGTCAGTTTTGATATACAAAATGACTTACAATCATTAGCAAATGAAACGCTTTCAACATCATGAATAGTCTCTCTGACCACCGACTGCTTCCAATACTCATAGAATAATGCTCGAGGTTCCTCCTTTTATAGGCATCTATTACCATCGGGGTTTCGAGAAAAGCGGTTTTGGAAGAACCACCTTTAGCCCCAATGCGTCTTAGAGGACACCACGTATCCATGATTTAAACTAGGGAAGTTTTCCCCGGTCCCCCTTTTGTCAGCTAATTTTCATGCTACTTCAATCGCCGAAGGATACCTCGGCCATTGGTCTGGGTCGCTTCAAGATCTATGGTCCCTTCTACCGGGTAATCTGTCATCGGAGGTTGAAAAAGGTGGTTTGGTCAGACAACCCTCCTTTCCAATATACTTCTAAGGGCTCCACGCGTCCTGCAAAAAACCGTGATGGTTTTCCCCAACCCATCCTCGACCGCTTAACTTCTGTGCTAGTTACAACTCTGATACATGGTCCAACTGTTGATCCGGGCCGCCAAGATCAAGGGTCCGGGTTGAGATTTTCCTACTCTTCATACTTTCTCCCCATTTATTCCATACGCTATTGGATCTGATCTCTTCAAATTACCACAAAATTGCATGATTTAATCCTTCATAAAAATTTTGAAACTTGTATGCCATCTGGGAATTATAAGGTGATAACATGTTCCATTGTATCTATTCTATTTTATTAAGAATATGTTTGCAATAAATAATTGTACAAAGTCAAAATATACATTTGGTATCGTAGAAATTATTATCTTTAGAGGGATTCCTTCAGGTCGGGTTTTGGCTCAGTTTTGCAAACCTTGTTACAAGCGGTAGATATGCAATATCGACTGTGAAATATATAACACACTCAAACCCCTAATCCTCTCTTAGGATGGTAGGATGTTAACGCTTACCTTCCTCAACTCAACTCGCCCCATCCCAAGGACCACTGTATGGATTCTACTTTCTCGAGCCTCTTAAATCCACTATAAATATGCTCAAATATGATCTTTAGATCTAAAATTATAGTCTCCTAAAGTATTTAGGCTCCGATTACCAAAATCCATATCACTGACACATGACATCCATGTGGCTCCCTACCACTCATACATTTCGATGTGGCACTTGCCCATAATTCACCTCTCAATGGTTCTAAATTCCATGAAACCTTCCATCGTCGTCGGGGTTTTACTCTTGCGGAGCATCAAACATTCAACACTGAATGTTCTGATGAAAACCCACCCATCAGAACTTTCCCAAATTCGACAACTCTCAATTTTTACATTCAACGCCTCCAATCATGTTGACGCCTCAAACTTGCACGTCAGATAACGTCCAAGTCTTCATCCTCTCTCATAGTGATTTGATGGACCTATACAGATCCACAGGTGAGATCTCATCACACTCGCCTAAAAATCAATGGTTGTCGTCTGACAGTAATATATCGTTATCGTCGACACTTGCTTCTATCCACACTTCTGGACCCATGCACGACATCCTACAAAAAATGGCTGAGATTCGATGTCATATATATCTGATGGTCTAAGTTGTTGTAGAAGCCATAAATTTTTTTGAATCTCATCCGAGACCTCTCCAATCCCTTGACCATTCCATTGGTGACACATGTCATCCTGGGAACGTGATAGCTACCAATTTAGCATGCCACTTCATCATGACGTCGTCATCCCTTTTCAAACTTACACGAGCCTAGGAAATCTTATGGTGGAGGTTAAACCATGCCTACATACCGATCAAATACTCTCTTCAATCCTCAAGCCTTCATCGACGTCGACACCTCTCTGGCTCAACACTCACTTCATTGAATCTGTATTCCCATCGACGATGAATTTCACATCAATGATACAGATCTTGTCGAGTTCATTCCTCGATGATCAATGGTCCATATCTCGTTGTGGTTCTCGCTGTCGCTGTCGTGACTTTACACAAATTCTGACACTCAATTTCTACAGAAAATGATGCCTCTCATGATGGAGGGATGAGATCTACTCACCCTATCGAATCAACGGTCGCAAACTCTCTCGATTCAACATAGGACATTTCTATTGGTTTAAGGGTCCAACTTCGAGACTTATCCATTTTTCAGAGTTCCGAACAAGTATTCAAGAGTCGAAAAAACTGCTCCAAGACCATCAAAGGCCTATCAATCTCATGAGAGATGAGTTTCTTGCATATATTGCAAGATTTCCACACCAACATTGTGATCTTCTCAGGGTTCAAGGTCCTCCATTCCTCACATATATCTCCCCGACTTTAGGGCACTAGTACCACTAAGTAATTGAACTTTTTTCCCATATATTGCAAACTTTCCTCTCAAAGATGCAAGATTCATAGGGACACATGCTATCCTTACATGTTCATTTTCAATGCACTTATCGCACTAAATAAAACTATAAAAACATCATATTCCAAGATCTTAGGGGTTCAATTGATTAATCATAAGAAATTATATTTCCCATTGAATTTAGACAATACATATTTACAAAATTAAACACAATTAAACAAACCAAGTTATACACTTATATGATCATGGAAATGCCAACACCAAATGACTGAGAGAGGATTCCTTTCCTCACAACCCTAGGTCTTGTTGTAGAGTAACTTCCTACAAAAAGCCACCATCGTGCTAATCCATGATACCACAAGGGGAATGAATCAACTAGTTTCCAAGCTCAAGATGATCCAAGAAGGTTACTTTCCTCCCCTTCCTCCTTCACAACAACATAAGTTTCCCCCTTCCCATTGAGATTAGAGTCTCTATAGGTTTATGAGGTGGTTTCTCAACTGGATTTACTCTCCACAAGGGATTCCTTTCTCTTCTAAATAGTCCCTCAATGACCATCCCTTACCAGTGCCTATCCAAGTAAGCACCAAGTTGTAGCTCGATATTGCTCCAGTACGGATCTAGGTCTTCTCTTCTTTAGGGTGATGAATCTTAAGTTGAATGAGTTTCCTATTTTATTCAAGGAACTCCCTATTCTCTTCAAATCTTTCTCCCAAATACTTATGTTCTCTACACCGTACTCTATGAGTCTGCTTCTCACTCTTTCCTTATCAGGCTCTTTCTCTCTTCAAGCACCATTGTATATGTTTTGTTTCTCTGCTCGTCTCTTGGTGGTCCATATATTTCGTGTCTAGTGTGTTGTCTCTCCTCTGTCTATTTTTCCATCGTATGCCTAGTGGTTTTTTTCCTCCTTTGGTCTCTTCTTCCTCCTATACTCTTGGGATTCCCGTAGCTTTCCTACAGATGCAACCTATAATTTGTAGTTCCGCTTAGGTGTCCACATGGCGCATTCTTTTCAGTCATTCAATTGATCCTCCTTCTTCAAGAGACCAAACTTTTAGTAGTTATTAACTTCTTCAACCACTTCCCTGAACTTCCATAATCGGTCACGTTGGTCTATCTGGGGATTAGGTATGTCGGAAGGTGTAGTTCATGCTTAACAATCATACCAGCTTGTTAAAAACTTGTTGTCTTCTTCACAAATATACTCAAATTTTAATTCCCACCCAACTGCATACTCTACACTCCCTCGCTCATCAATTCCCACTTGTGTATCATGTCCAATACTTTCAAGATTGTTCTCCCAATCAATGGTTTTGTGTTTTCATTAAATCAAAACATGATTACATGCTTCATAAACATAAATATATGAAGTATTACCATAATTACAATCTTGGGGTAAAAAAAGGTGTTACATTCCCCCCATTAAAATAACATCGCCCCGGTGTTTAAAACACTCAAGTATATATAATTATTTAGAAAAATAAATGGGTATGCCAATCTCATGGCATCTTTCTAGTTCCCATGTAGCCTCATTTACTCCAAAGTTCTTTCATTGCACCTTGAACTACGTATAAATGGTTCTATTTCTAGAGAATTGTTTCTCTTATGTACAGGATGAATTGAGGTTTGAGATGGAATTCTCCCTATGGTTCCACCTATATTACAATCCAATCAATAACATTATTAGAATCATGTATATATTGCTTCTTTTAACAAAGACATATTGAACATTATGAGCTTTAACAGTAGGTGATAATGCAAGTGTATATGCTATTGGTCCTATTCTTCCAAGACTTCAAATGGTACACAATATCAAAGTGCTAGCTTAGACACATTCCCATTCTTAGGGATATTCTCTTGGTTTTCACTTTGGAGATACACATGATCCCCCACTTTGAACTCTTTGTGATTTTTCTTGCTATCTGCATAGCTCTTTTGTCTCACACTGAGCTACTTCTCATATTTTTCCTTATTTTAACCATGGCATGTTCCATCTCCTCTTAACAACTTTGGTCCAAGTGTGATTTTTTCTATTGGACTATACCAACTGATTAGAGCTTTTCACTTTGTGCCATACAAAACCTCAAATGCCTTATTTTCAATGATTCTGGATAACCATTGCTATAGGTGAATTCTACCAAAGGTAGATATTCTTCCCATTGCTTGGGTTGATGCATAACATCATCCTCAATATGTCCTCTAATATTTTGTTCACCCTCTTGGTCCGACCCATGTTGAGGATGGTAGGTTGTGATAAATGTCAATTGCATTCCCAAGCCTGCAAACAAGATTTTCCAAAAACTTGAGATTAACTTGGCATATGTATATGAAATTATGGTCCGGTAAACCATGTAATCTAAAAATTTATTTTATGAAAAAATTAACAACATCTATGGATTTGAAAGTAGACGTAATTGGAATAAAATGAGTTGCTTTGTCAACTTGTCCACTACAACCATGATTGCATCATGTAGCTTGAGTTTCTTTGGTAGAACTATAATGAAATCCATGGAAATCATTTCCCATTTCCACTTTAGGAAAAGGCTCCAATAGACCTGTAGGATTTCTATGCTCAACCTTTACATGTTGGCACTCTAAATATTTTGCAATGTACCGAGCAATGCCTTATTTCATTCTGTGGGCCAATAATACAACTACGTTATTGCTATCACCATTTTCTAGTAACCAGGGTGACCTATATATGGTCTTCTATGGAACTCATCCATGACCATATGTCTAAAATTTTCTGAATTAGGAATATACAATCTATTATTATACACCAACATATTATCAACCCCAAGATGATATCATTCATATTTATTTCTCCCCTCGAAATTCTTGTTGTAATCCTTCTTTCACTTGAGTGAAAAAACTCATCTTCCTACAAGAGGGTTTTAATCATCTGCTTAATCCTACACTTGATGTTGCTAAGTTTGTTCGCACACTTCGACTGAGTGCATCTTCCAATCTATTTTCCTCTCGATAAAGTTTGATTTCAAAATCAAACTCGCTAATTAACACCATCCACCTATGTTGTTGATTAAGGTTGGTTGTCATTATCAACCCTGAAGAAACTCCCCTCAGAAAGGTCAGTTAGTTTGGGTAATGGACCCAATATTGTTTGATGTAAATATGACTCATTATTGTTTTTTCATGGTTGATAAGAAGTAATATGGATGAACTCCCAAAGTGGTCCCTTTATGGTGAAAACCCTCATTGTGAAGACACTTCAGAGAGTAAGAGAAATGCTTAATTGTGGAATAATGAGATGAAAGAAAGGAATTTGTCGTGTGGAAAATATCCTGATGGATAGTGCTTGTCATGTCATTTCGGTGGTATGTGTAACATACCAAGATAATTACTCACCTGCTAGTTATACTATGAAGTTGGAGACATCTCAAAATTTGGGTAATGGACCCAAGTTTGTTTTGATGGGTAACGCAAGGAAAGTTATGATACGATAATACTATTCTATATGGATAGTACATGTCATGCCATTTGGTGGTATGTAGAATGTCACATAACTCCTCAATGGTTTGAGAGTTATATTCCACGGTTGGAGGACCTCATATGTCATCTAGAAGCCCCAAAAGGCCAAAGTAGTCAAAGTGGTTTAAGAGATTTTAAAGGTAAATAATAAAGTGAAGTGATGAGTGTATTATAATTCAAAGTGAATACAAAATATATTATTTCAATAATAAATTTAATGTAGAAATTAGAAGTGGACCTAACCCTAAAATAAGGAAAGTGGGCCAAGTGACCTAGAAGATGTTTTTAAGGAAACTACTTGGAGAGTATAAATAAGAGGCAAGGCTCTCTCATTTGAATCACACTTGAGCATATTGAATATATATGTGTGTCTGAGGTAACCAAGGATATATAAATTGGAATTCGGAGTGAAGGTGAAGAGAAAAAGGCCGAAATACAAGGAAGGATAAATTCTTTTGATGGTGCTTTCTAAGGTATGTTATTTACAGGTCATCTCACCATTTTCGCTATAAATTTTTTTCTATAATGATTCAGACCGTGAAATTGCTATGAAAGTGAGAAAACATATCCAATTATCTGTGTTAAACAATTCATCTTGTGGGTCATTGTATTTTGAGAGTTACACTCTGTGGAAAATAGGGTTTGTGGCCAGTCCCGAAAATAGTCAAAATCAGGTTTTTCGGGTAAAAACGTCATAACTTCTTCATAACAGATCCAAATTCAGTGAGACTAAATGTGTTGGTTAGGGTACAGTCTGTAGTATGATTTTTAATAGTTTTTAGATCAATTCATCAAATATTTTGTGCGGGGCACGCTCTACAAGGTCGCTCTCTAGAATAAGCCAGAATTCAACAAGGTATGTCATTTTTGCTATAACGCCTTTTCTGAGAGGTTCCAAGTAGTGACACTTGGAGGAATTACATAAAACAAACTGAAGAACATTGTGTAGCAGTTCCACCAACAAATGACAAAGAAGTGAAACTCGGTGAGAATAATTCCAAATCCATAAATGCACTTTTGAATGGTCTTAGTAATACAGTATTCACCAAAGTTGCACATTGTAAATATGCTAAAGATATTTGGGACAAGATTCGAAATATTTATGAAGGAGATTCAAAAGTCAAAGCAAAAAAGCTTCAAACTTACATAGGTCATCTAAAACAACTAAAAATGAAGGAAGATGAATATATTGCAGCCTACTTCTTACGAGTCGATGAAATAGTGAATGCAATCATAGGATTGGGAGAAGAAATCGAAGAATCTGTAATTGTTCAAAATGTACTAAGATCTCTTCC
>SNQJ01S0057610.1:45882-60651 GCA_010110895.2 Picea sitchensis | reverse complement strand
CATCAGATCATGACATGGAAGGATTTCCTACACTATTGGGGAAGATCCAGGAAAAGAGAAATCAGAACAATCAGAATGTTCAGTGGATTTTGGCAGAAGCAAGGGATGAAGGAAGAAACATCAACATAGTTACGCGAGGAGGAGCTAAGACAAGAAATGATGCAGTACGACAAGATCCAACACAACACCAATGGGTGAAGAAGAATGACAAATCGAAGAAGCAGTTTGATGCGTAGAATGAAAAAAGAGATATTCAAGTAGGCCAAACAATAATTCATGAAGCCAGACATTGCATCAATATCAACTGCGCAACATACCCAGAAAGTACCAGCGTACGAGATCAGGTTTGGCGCAGAACATGGAAGTAACCAACTGCAGAAATGTGATGGACAGGGGGCACCAAAAAAACACTTGGAGAAGTGTAGAACGCTATGGAGGATGACACCACCAGGGGAATTTCCTCATCATTTTGTTCACACATTGGAAGGGTTCCAACAAACTGGTATACAGACCAAGAATTGCGTGGAGGAACTACAAATTGGACAATATTACAACATAATTTTACAATCACTTTCTCATTCGAACATGAGAACCCCAACATAGACTCAACGCTTAAATGAATCAGAGGGGTGATATTAATGAAAGAACCAGAAGGTGAATTCATGACAGAATACCAACAACAAAACATACAGACAATAAAAGAACTACTTTCATGCTACCAGGTGTAGGAAGAAGGACCGAATAAAGATGACCCGCGAAACATTCAGATTGCAGAAGATGAAGGTGAAAGAGAAGTGGAAGGTCCACCTCTGGAATCATATTTATTTGATGTGCCGATCAAGGTGAATAAAGTCAACATTGGGACAATTGAGAATCCAAAAATGGCCAACATTGGAGACTACTAGGATGAGCGAACAATGGAAAGCATAACTGAGTTACTGCGCGAGTACAACGACCTGTTCCCAAAAACATTCACATAAATGAAAGGCATGTCAAGGGAGCTAGGGGAAATGAATATACCTCTCAGGTCTGAGGCAATATCGATCAGACAAATACCATATAGACTAAATCCAATCTATAAGCAAAAAGTCAATCCGAAATTGATAGAATGTTGGAGGCTGGAATCATAGAACCTGTGGAGGAATCTGAATGGGTAAGCCCTATGGTAGTTCAAGAGAAAAAGTAGGAAGGGATAAGGATATGTGTCGACTTGAGGAAGTTGAATGATGCGTGCCTACATGACCCGTTCCCCACTCCTTTCACATATGAGGTGTTGGAGGACGTAGGACATGAATCTTACTCATTCACTGACGGATTCTCAAGCTACCATCAGACCAAGATAGCTCCAAAAGACAGATACAAGACCACATTTTCCACAGAATGGGGATCCTACCAGTACATGGTCATGCCGTTTGGACTGAAGAATACACCAACAATATTTTCCAGAGTAGTCATAACTGCATTCAAAGAATTCATCCACCAGTTTCTAGAGGTATATCTGGATGATTGGACACTTTATAGTCTGTTGAAAGGCCATGTAGAGGTCTTGAGGCTGATGTTAGAAAGATGCAGGCAGTGTCAGATATCATTAAAAATCATTAAGTGCATCTTCGGAACACACTTTGGGATACTATTAGGCCATATAGTATGCAAACAAGGCTTGCTAGTAGATCTTTCCAAGATTGCAGTAATTGTTTATCTACCACCACCAAAATCAGTCTGTCAGTTAAGAGATAAATTGGGACACACAGGATACTATAGGAAATTTATAAAAGGGTATGTGTAGATCACTGTGCCAATGGAGAAATTGTTAAGGAAAGACACCAGTTTTCAGTGGAATGAGGACTGTCAATGAGGATTGGACACCCTGAAAGAGAGGATGGTCACCGTGCCAATAGTAGTATTCCCTTATTGGGAAAATAAATTCCACGTGCACGTAGATGCATCAACCATAACACTTGGAACTATTCTAGCACAGCCAGGAGCAAGAGAATTGGATCATCCGATAGCATTCGCTAGCAGAAAATTGTCAGAATGGGAGGAGAATTACAATACCATAGAGAGAGAAGGCTTAGCTATGGTCTATGCGCTTCAGAAATTCATACACTACTTATTGGGAAAACATTTCAAGATGTTTACAGACCATTCAACTCTCAAATACCTTGTCAACAAGCCAATGTTGGGGGGGAGAATTTGTCAATGGTCATTGATGTTTCAAGAATTTGAATTCGAAGTGATAGTCAAACCAGGGAAGCTGAACGTAGGACCTGATCACCTGTCAAGGATCACCAATGGAGAGGAACCTATGAATTTAGAGGAAAACTTTCTCGACGCACAACTATTTTTAGTCCAAGTAGCTGATGAATATTTTGCGGATATCATTGAATTCTTGAGTACAGGGACTGCACCACGAGAATTCAACACCACGCAGAAGAAAAATCTGGTACTCAGGGTGACAGACTATCAGTTGATTGCAGGACACTTATACAAAATGGGTGCAGACAACTTCTTGCGAAGATGTGTATTAGAACATGAAATACCTAGGATTTTAGCAGAATCCCTTGAGGGAATAACAAGAGGAAATTATGCAGGTAAATCTATCGCGCATAAGGTATTGCATGCAGGACTATGGTGGCTGACTGTTCACAAAGATTCAAAGGACTAATGCCAGAGATGTGATGTCTGTTAGAGGGTTGGTAAACCAAATAGACGGAACAAGATGCCCCCGATACCACAAGTAACCTTGCAGGTATTTGAAAAATGGGAAATAGATTTTGTGGGACCAATTAACCCACCAGCCAAAAGGTCAGGAGAGAGGTACATTATTACTGCGACAGAGTACTTGACAAGATGGGCAGAAGCAACACCAGTAAAATATTGCAACGCAGAGACTGCATCACACTTATTCTTTGAGCACGTGATCACTTGATTTGGATGCCCAAGGATTTTGATGAGTGACCAAGGCACTCACTTCATTAACAACACTATTAAGGCAATGAATGAGGAGTTTGAATTTCATCATCCAAAGAGTACACCATATCATCCTCAAGCAAATGGAACAGTGGAAGCCTTTAATAAGATCCTCAAAAATGCACTGACAAAGATATGCAACGTTAATAGGGATGATTGGGACCTGAAGATACGAGCAGTACCGTGGGCATACATGACCACATGCAAAAAATTGATAGGGCAAACACCATTCAGATTGGTGGATGGACAAGAAGCAGTGGTGCCACTAGAGTTTTTGGTATCTAGTCTGCGCATAGCAACAATTACAAACATGATAGAGTGAGGCCCATTACAAGAAAGGTTAAGTTAGCTGATGATCATGGAGGAAGATAGGATTCTAATAGGGTTTCACCAAGAACTACAGAAAGAAAGGGACAAAGCTTGGCATGATAGACATATCAAAAGGAAAAACTTCAAGGAGGGAGACCTAGTCTTGGTGTACGATAGTAAATCTCTTCAACACCCAGGAAAACTCAGAATGCATTGGTTGGGACCATACAAAGTAAATACTATCATAGATGGGGGAGATTTACAGTTGAAGGACTTGGGAGGAACATAACTCAGAGGAATGATCAATGGGAGTCGACTGAAGCTGTATAGTGACAGTCGACCTTTTAGCACTTGAAAAAAAAGAAGAAGGGGACTTCATGCAACAACAGAGGAGTTACCGCGCCAGACATCAAAATATAGCAACAGAGGGGTAGCGCACCGAAAAGAGAATGTTCACGCACACTCGAAAATGTTAGCACAACAGAGAAAGGACCAATGGTCACTAAAGGGCAAAAACAACGAAAATCGCAGGTACGACAAATAGGCGCCAAGTGATGGTGTCCATCAAAATTAAATGTCAAGAATGATTGACGGGATGAGGCATTAATTGTGCCAACTAGCGACGTCAAGAGAATTCAATGGAAAGTACGGGGGAAGCACAAGTTCATTCAAAATGTAACTTGGGTAACGTCTCTGAGAAGTTTCACACGATTCCTATATAAGGCAAGAATGTGGGGATTAGAAGGGTTATTGTGAAATTGAGAAAATCATAGAGTGACAGAGTATGTGGAGTAGAGACTGACTTTGCAGGAGTTATAGAGTGAACTAAGCTCGACGGAGAGCAATTTAACTACCATGTCACCACCCAAGCTAGGAGCATCGATCCAGGCCTACAGATGACCTTGAAGCAACATCAGAGCACCTCAACATCCATAGGGGAGCGGACAAGCACCACCTTGGCCTACAAAATTCATCAAATTGGACGAAATCCCGTCGCCCAATATGGAACCAGGGAACCCCACACCAGTGGTGGAGGAAACCCAAAAAACAACACCAGTGGGCATGGACATTGATATGCAAGAAGTGGGAAAGGGACAACAAGCCAAGGAAAGAGGTAATCCTTTGCGCCCTAAAATCCCTGAAGAAGCCCCGAGGATTAATGGGATGCTCCCAAACTAGATAGAAGCAACTGTGCCAGAAAGGTCACACACAACAATGCCAGAACAACAACATGAGGGCATAGTAGAAGATGTCACAGACCGACCAGAGGAGTACACAGAGGAGAGAAGAATGGAGGCTGAAACCTCGAGTCAGCCACCACAACAAAAGGGAAAGCAACTAGTAGCAAGATCAATGCGCAGGTAGGATGCAACAACCATAGTCTTACTGTGCATTCTGGAAGGGGTGTGTGTCGCGGCTAACCTGTTAGGTTGCGTGGAAAAACTACGGTACTCGGATCATGACGTGACCGACACATACAAGTTTTCGGAGTTTGCAAAGCAAGTTTACCTGGATACTGTGGGTATAGGACACTTCGGCAAACCAATCAACCAACCAAAACAATGGGCAACCGCACTTGCCAACACCGAGATTCTAAGCCAGTTAGAGATCTTGCACTTTGGAAGGGGCAAAGATGTAAATAACTGCGCTAAGAAGCTGATGGAAGTTACCCACGGAGGATACCTATGGGTGGAAGAACTTGTCTCGATAGATGTAGAGCTCATCACGTATATTACAGGGCTTCCATCTAGGGGGAGATCCATGTGCAGTTCCTTGATGACAAAATAAAAGAGAAGGCACTAGCCGAGGAAATGAAGAAGACATATGGCACAGAAAGAGGGTCGCGTAGAATCATAATTAAGCGCATCAGTGAGGTAGCGACCAGGATGGCCACGAAACTCATGGCATGCAAATTTCTCAGGAAGTACCGCAAGGAGGAATTCCTTGCCAGGGTCGTCGCAGCTGCAACATAGTGTGCGAAGGGCACTATACTTGTTAAATCTGTTCGTTGAATACTGCAAGGACGCACAGGACCTGGGGACAAAATTTCACTATTCTTGGCTACTCATCCTAATCTTCTTAGTCGGATGGAGGAAGCCTAAATATACATACTTTTCTAAGAGATCCACTTGTTTCCGCGGAACACGATACCTATCATTGGGGTGCACTTCAAGCCTTAAAAACAAAAGTGCAAATGCAGGCATGTTCACAGGGTATTACAAAGACCCACAAGAAAGAATTGTCAACACTTGGTGGGTTACACCAGAGGTGGTCGCACAATATCAGGGCATAGCCAACTTCAAAGCGACTAGGCATGTAGTATGGATCCAAGCACGAAAGGATCCCGAGAAGGAATGGCTACAACTACGACATTACGTCAAGGAAGAGGACGTAGAAATCACCATCAAGGATTGGAAATATGACTGGAGAGTTCCAGTCCTGAATCAAGAGATGTCCACAGAGAAGGAGATTGATGCAGGGAAAGAACAGACACCTGTAGGAGAAAAAATGACGCCCAAGAAGCCAAATCCAGGTCATAAGCCGACGCAATAGAAGAAAGGGGGTGCGTCTAAGAAAGGCACCTAGGCGGGGAAGAACAACAACACCCAAGTGCCACAGGAAAAAGAAAAATAGAATGAGACAACACAGGGGACCACATCAAGTGCTACTCAATAGGAGCAAGGCCAACCCAAGAGGCCAATTATACACACTGGGGGTGCGCATAACAAAGCTAAGGCACACAAAATGCCACCAAAATATACAATCACTAAGGATGACGCAGACCTCGTGGCCCAAATGGTCTAGGACTGAAAAATGAAGGATTTTAATGAAGCCCAACGCCAAAGGGATAGGATCCAGGAAGAGATGGTTGACATGTGGCAACTCCTAGAGAAGATCAGAGAAATGCAAAGGGCGGGCAGAGAAATAGAGTTAGTCCCTACAACATCACAAGCAGGAACCAAGGCTCTGCCCAACGAGCAGGATGTGATCCAGATGATGGCACATGCGAGCTCTCCTTTTCACGTTACACCAAACATGTTGCACATGGATGAAATTGTAGGCCAGACACTATTGACATATCTGGCACAAATACATTTGGTAATGCGACAGATACCAACCAAGGCCTTATATAAACTGCAAGTCAACATCGAGTAGGAGGTACAGTCGCGTGCACACAGAGATGAAGCAGAACTGCAATAGATGAAGGACAACACATAAGTGTTGGAGTTGGTGCTCAAGCAGGTTAAGCTCGAGACCAAGGATGGAAAGTATCGCTCGAATAGGCTCGAGCAGGGATTGGCTGTATCCTATGATAGAAGTCCAAAGAGCATGCAAACAACAGAGCTCACGACGACGTGAAATATTGATCAGGTTGTGCAAACTATAGATCAATACAGGAAGGGGATCGAGAACCTCCGGGAACAACTCATCTCTACCAATCCCTCGGAGGTAAAGGAGCAGAGGAAGCATGAAGCAACAGGGAATATGGAGGAAATGGAACGACAATTCAATGCAACTGTCGACTTGTTTGAGAAAGCAACACAGTTATGGACAAGGCTAGAAGATGATCAACAGGTCCAACAGTGGGACCAGGAAGAGGAGAAGATAAGCACAACTATCGAGGACCTCAAGTAGAGGCAGAAGACGATGCATATTACTGAGCGCCTCAAAGGAGCACAAGATATGAAGAAGCTGCAAGCAAAACTCATAGCCACACAGACATAGAAGAAGGACCGACAAGCTCAAATGGAACTGCTCCAAGAGCGGGCAACGGAGGTCAATACGCAGGCAGAAGAGGCAAAGAAGAGCATGGCACAAATTCAAGAAGAGTGCGTAGATATGATCAACAAGGAGGTTACAACACAAGTAGTGGACACACTCAGAGAAAAGACCGTGCATGCCCAAACACAAGCAAAGGAACTCATAGAAAAGTTCCAGACTCTCGCAGGAGCTGTTGAAGAAGCACACAAGGTTTATGTGGCTCGGGACGAACCACATGTCAGTGTTGGGGGCCTATTCGATGCAGGCCTAGTCAGAAGAAAAGGCTATTTTTTGAAGAGAATAATGTAAGGAGGAAAGGATAGCTGGAAGGAAAAGAAACACGTCTAAGGGAAGCAGGCGAAGCGCGCATGCAAGGAAGACCTAACAATGCTAGGGTTAGGGTTTTTGTAATGTATTGTAATGGATGATGAACCAAGAATATAAATAGGTAGTACTTAGAAGAAGAACAGAGAGAGGGAGATAGGGGCGGACCGAGGAAGAGATAATAATAAGAACTGTACTACTCAGTAAGCTGGTGAGCTAAGGAGGCAGTGAGCAACTCGATCGTGAGGGTTAGATTGCAGGCTGAGGAGCATGATGCGATCTAGTCAGCCTCATGAGGATCGAGGAGCCGATTGGGGAGTGTAAGATCTAAGACTGTAACATGCATGGCGAGATACATGATTGAACCATAATAAAGAACCTAAGAGCCTGATCTTTGTGGACGTAGCATTGGGGGGGGGTGAACCACGGTAACACCTATGTTGTATGGACGAATGTATTTTCCTTTATTGCTGTTAAATGTTGAATGTTAGATGAATGAATTAACTAGTTAGATCTGGTATTCCACATGCATGAATAGAATGAATACTATAATTAGATGTTAGATCGAATGAATAAAGATTACAGATTACAACCACATATCTTCACCCATTCCCTGGTTGCAAACACCTGAGTATTGCAACCACCCATAGAGTTATCTCGGGTGAGACCATATAGTACACTCTGTGTGATGTGTTGCCTTCTGTTCTAACATGGGGGCGATAGTTTTAGAGGGATTTTGTTGGGAGCTTATCAAGTCTAAACCAGGGTCAATCTATGATAGTAAGGTAGAATCATAATAACCCCTAAAGAACCATAAGTAAAAGAAGTATAATCTAAATGGTTCAAGCCAACATGCCCTTTTTCTCTACAAACCTGGAGAGCTGTATCTTCTTCCTTGGGTTTTTCTTGCAACTGGATTGGGCCATCCATTGAAGAGGCATGGAGAACCTGGTTACAAGACCAAAAATATAAAAACATCAAGGCACTTCCCCTACTTATTCTCTGGGGCATATGGATTGCTCATAATGACTCTATTTTTAAGGATAAGGCCTCCCTTCCCGACATAATTGCTGCCCAAAGCCTCGCAATCCTTGCACATTTCCCTCAAGGAAAGGATGCTCCTCCTCCCAGGCAACTGGTGGTGGAACATATTGATTTCTCCCGGCCATGGGCATTTTTTGATGGTGCTTCCCAAGAAAATGGAGTCCGTTGTGGGGGCGGGGGAGTCCTTTTCTTATCCCCTTCACATTTTTTCAATTTAAAGTGGGGCTTGGGCTAGGGAACAAATAATTTTGTAGAAATTTTGGCTCTAAAGCTTCTGCTCATCTTTGCTTGTGAAAAGGAGATCTCAAACCTTCAAATATTCAGAGACTCAATGCTGGTCATCAATTGGTTGAGGAAAACCCAACAATGTCATAATATTATACACTCTCCTATTCTGTATGAAGTCTTTTCAATTACAAATATATATGAGAAGTGTCACATCTTAGAGTTTAAGGACACTCAGATTTATGAGCATTTCCATTAACCATTTATAGAATAGATACAACCAGGCAAGGATCTTCAAAATATATTGTCTCTTTTTTCTTTCGCTCATGGATCCTACAGTTTTTTATTTTTTGGCTCTTTATTGGATTAAGGATTGGACTAGCTACTATAATGGGAGAAGGCTCCCGTTCCCTCACAGAGATCATCCACAGAGTTTGTTCAAAGTTTTTCAGAGTTTTTTTTTGCTGCAGATCCATTAGAATTCTCTTAAAACAGGAAGTTACAATTTACAGTTTTTGTATGGAGTTTTATTGAGCTTTTTTTGTGGACTTTCTACACAACCTATGATGCTAGCTCTTTAGATAGCTATAAGCCAAAGGAATTAAATGCATGCCCCAACATGCATTCTTCATAATATAATTATATATATACATATATTAATAAAATTTATACTTTTTTCCTCATGAAAAAAATTAAAATTTATTTAAAATTTAATAATTTATTAAAATTAACTAAGTTAATAAATATTTCTTAAACTAAGTCAAAGGTGCCTTATATAGTTAGCCCCTTATTTGTCCCTCTAGAAGACAAGCCAAGCTAGGGACTCTAGCATTCAATTAGGCGTGAATGATTATTATTTCACATTGACTTTTAATACATCTATTATATTCCTAATTTTATAAAGTTAGCTTTTAATACATCTATTATATTTTTAACTTTTTAAAATTAAAATTTAATTTTTCTTATTAAATATTTTGCTAAAAAATATTTATTTATTTACAATTTTATTAATTTATTAGTTTAATTGTTCATTATATAGTTTTTTCTAATGTCTGAGATGACAAACTCTCTGATGTTTGAGATTAGAAACTTAAAATTTAATTTGATTGGAAAATAGATTTGTTATATAATAAAAAAGACTATTCTTTTTAATCTGTGTGGAGAATAGATTTGAAATCATATTACAGGCTTCACTCTTCCCAATGTTTAATTTTCCATTTGTTTCCAAATTTTTTTTTGTTAGTGTTATTGCCAAGACACAATGCAATTTTTTCATTATCCTAAGTTTAAAGTGTTTTAAGTTTGTTTCCATATTTTATTTTCCATTTCTTTCCTAAGTTTTTGATTTCTTCCCAAATTTTTATTTTTCATGTGTTATTTTCCATTTCTTTTCAAAGTTTTTAGTTTCCAAAGCATTTTGTTAATGTTATTTCCAAGACACAATCCGATTTTTTCATTATCCTAAGTTTAAAGTGTTTTAAGTTTGTTTCCTGTCAGTGCATTAACACTTCACCAATTTCAATGCACTGACATGTAAATTTACTTCTCTGCACCGCCTCACCACATCTTATATTCATTGTGTTGCTTGTTTGTAGATGCACAAACAACAAAAGCTTTAGACAAGAGAGAAAACATGCGCTTCTTATCCTTCTCTACCTGTCGATCTCACTGCACTGACTGTCTGCTCTAACAAAGATTGACGAACAGGGCCGATTGTTTTTACTATATCAATTTCCATGTACATACAACTTAAACAAATGCAACTGCAAAATGATTTGAAATTAAAGCTGGGCAAAACGATTTGAAATTAAAGCTGGTATAGCCCTTGGTATACCTTGGTGCTGAGATGAAGAAGAGGATCATGTCAATGGTAGAGCTGGATAAGAGGATCATCAATGTCAATGGTAAGTATTTCTTTTATGTATCTAAAAAAATGTTGACTTCATATATACCAGCACAACCACATACAATTATGTCGCTGATGAGCGCTTATAGGCATTAAATTACATACCTGTAACATAATCCTAATCGTACGATAAAGATAATTTACAATTGATAAAAATAATTTAACCCCTGTGAGCGTTCATCAGCCACATAATTGTATGTAGTTGTAAAATTTTTTTTTTTGAATGCCTTATGTTTTAAAAAAATTAATAGGTAATTATAAACTCACATGAATTATTATTTATTTATTTTAATAAAGGATAACGTTTTCAGAAGAGATCGCAACGGAATTGGGCATGCCTATGGTAAAGTCATTCTATATATGTTAAAAATTGTCTCCTTTGAAAAGTGAAACGTTTGATCTAATACCATATAAATATAAGGTGTGTGCGCGTAATAAAGAGGGCAGCAAAGTTGATTGCATATATTTCCTGTGTCTCTGTATCACCAATTTTTCTTGTTTTTAAACTGAAGAGACCATGGAGATAGAGGAACCTCACCCACGAAGAGAGTTCTCAGAATGCTCTGAAATAAATGAGGATTTGAATTTGAAAAGAGATATATTGGCATGGGTGCCATTGAAATGTTGTTGCAAACTTATTTTTAAAACACATTCACATATATTCTCTAAACCTAACCCTAATACGCATAACACCTAACTTTA
This sequence comes from Picea sitchensis, assembly GCA_010110895.2. Lineage (NCBI taxonomy): Eukaryota > Viridiplantae > Streptophyta > Pinopsida > Pinales > Pinaceae > Picea > Picea sitchensis. Next base: position 49,409 of record SNQJ01S0057610.1, on the reverse strand, counting down.
AAACCCTAACCCTAATACGAATATCGGGATTTTGCAGGCCAAGTTTGATGCAATGGATAATGAATAACTCTTCCACGATCATCTGAAACAATTAATACCTGTTGAGAAAAAGGCATAGGTCATCACCCTCTCGGGCTTCATAGCGGCGTCCTGTTTAGTGTGGAGCTTGGTTTGAATTTCTTGGGCAGTTTGCAGACTACCCTCCCACCTTTTGTACTCCTACCGTTCTGATTACTGCAATTCGTATCAGACGAAATGAGGCCACAGAAAATAAGTAATAAAGTTTTGTACAGGGAAAAACTTGTGAATGGCGGCTGCAATACACGGAAAACGTACCTCTGTCTATCAGATTTCACTTGAGTATGTTGATTTCAAAGGTTGAATTGAAATACTTGCCCAGCGGAATCGCAAATCAAAGCTCTTTAAGATACCTGAATTTATTATATACTGATTTAAAATGGCCCTTGAATTTGGAATTACCAGAAAAGTTACAACGACTAAGATTAGGGAATTTACGGAATTACCAGAAAATTTCCAACGAAATGAATTCTTCTCCAGAGCTACGGTGGACAGAGTTACGGTGTACAGAGTTGCCGCAGTCTCTGGGCGAGTTGAAAGAGTTGATTTTGATTGATTTCGACGGTGCAGGCGGCATCTTATGGGAGGAAATTGCAGGGCCAAATATGAAAGTTTTGGTTATAAAAGATTGTCCAATATCTATCTTTAGTTTTAAGGAGCAGGGGACCATGCAGGTTGCCATGGGTGTTTTAAGAGATCTCACTTTGAGTGGCACACAGATAACCGAGATATGCATTCCCGAATGTGTTTTACCCGGCCTTGAAACGTTTGATCTTTCAGATAATAAAGGCTTGCCATGAACATTAATAAGACTAAACCTGCAAGGATGNATATACTGATTTAAAATGGCCCTTGAATTTGGAATTACCAGAAAAGTTACAACGACTAAGATTAGGGAATTTACGGAATTACCAGAAAATTTCCAACGAAATGAATTCTTCTCCAGAGCTACGGTGGACAGAGTTACGGTGTACAGAGTTGCCGCAGTCTCTGGGCGAGTTGAAAGAGTTGATTTTGATTGATTTCGACGGTGCAGGCGGCATCTTATGGGAGGAAATTGCAGGGCCAAATATGAAAGTTTTGGTTATAAAAGATTGTCCAATATCTATCTTTAGTTTTAAGGAGCAGGGGACCATGCAGGTTGCCATGGGTGTTTTAAGAGATCTCACTTTGAGTGGCACACAGATAACCGAGATATGCATTCCCGAATGTGTTTTACCCGGCCTTGAAACGTTTGATCTTTCAGATAATAAAGGCTTGCCATGAACATTAATAAGACTAAACCTGCAAGGATGTGTCCAATTGAAACATCGTAGCAGAATCAGTGCCACATAATGTAACATCGTGGTTTATATCTAGAATCCCTAAAAATGAAGTTAAAGTAGTGTTCGGTAATAATTCAAAGGTGGTAATTTCAAAGGTTAATGGCAAAAATGAAGTTGAAGTTGAAGTTGTGCCAGGTAATAATTCTAAGGTGGTAATTCCAAAGGTTAATCATTTAAACGTGACAATCATATAGTGTTATAGTAATTTGTTAATATGATTAGGTAAATGTTAAAAAATAAACAGATATAGACATGCATTCAAAAAATACAAGAAAATTATGAAAAAGAAATCACATTCGCGAGTAAATAACTTAAGACCACTTTCGAAATTTTCAAAATAAGTTTGATCTCATCCCTATCCATGCGACAATGATTCTCAGCATACAGGGAAACCACCACCACAAAATTGATAGCTTGTTATTTCAACACCACTCGAGGTTTAGATAGGGTAGGGGCACCGCCCGCTTTGAATAACACATAAGGTCTGCTTGCTCCCCTTTCTTCGTTGTGTTAAAGAAAGTGGACTGAAGCTTGATTTTGATTTAATCGTTTGTTGATCCTATTGCATGGATTCCGGGTCCTTCAAACTCACAATAGTCTATTCTACCGGCTTAACCCTTGTTACCTTCGCTTGGATCCGAGTCTTCTCCTATTATTTCCAGCATCAGACCATGATTCCAGAATGAGACAAAGTTTTCTCTTCCATCAGCTCTCATAGTAGAGATGCTTGAATGTGTAATAACTGCCTGGATCACCCAACAAAGGATGGTGAGAAATAATGGATCACCCAACAAAGGAGGGTTGTATAGTAGCAACAACAGAATCAATGATTGGACTATATTCAATTGCATTACCAATAGGTTGTGGGTGGGCACAGCTGGAAGCATAACATATAAAAGTGAAGGCAAAGGTAGAGCCTCTAGTTGCTTATCCAGACCTATTTAGGTTGTGGGTGAGAGTAGTAGGGAGGGTAAGCGCTTCTTTTCACATTATAGTGCCTATTTTTCACACAAAGAAAAACCCCCTACATGACACAAAATATGATTCTCCAATAGATCATTCCTATCTCATATGTTGAAACAAAACAACACAACACCTATCCACCTCCACACACGCACGCACGCCCACCTCACCGGAATGAAAGAACAACAACCCTTTACATATTATACAATTAGCAAGGAGGGAAAGCTTCTTCAGATCTTTATATTCATCCTACAAAAATGTTAAAACATTTCCTAATTTCATAGACAAATTAACTTTTTGTTTCTGTTAGATCTATCCACTCACATACCTTCATCTCCTTCGCGTTCGTCTTGGGCAGTGGAGTGGAAGGAGAACTTGAATTTAACAAGATGCGTGCTTACAGTCTTCTCTGCACAGGTTGTTCCTATTGTTTCGTTCACTAGATCTACTTAGAACGAATCTTTGCAACTATAAAAACCATTTAGTCCACTGAAGATTCCATTGCATTGAAGCATTATGGTTTCTTATACAATATTGCAATTATTTCTTGCATGCATCATTCTAAAAGGTGTATACTTATTGATAATGGGCACAATTAATCACTTTTTAATCTAAAATTTTAATCTGATGACTAACAATTGAAGATGCTGGCATATTCTTAGTCGTCCTCCTAAATCAATCAATGTGATTTACTCTTCATAACTTCCTTGTATTTTTGAATGCATCAATTAACCTATTTACTTTTTAACATTTACCTAATCATATTAAGAAATTACTGTAGCACTATAGGCGCTTTTCATTTTGCGTTTCATTTTTGACTTGTTTTCATTTTCTGGCTGTGGGCAGTTTCATTTTCCAGTTGTCCACTCATTTCATATTGGATCGTCAAATTCCAGTTGTCCATGCATTTCATCATTACAATTGCGAGAAAAAACTTTTGCATCGCCTTTCAACGTTCATCAACCACGGTTTTGAATGGCTGTGCTAGTGTACACTCAACCAAACTCAATATATTATGCTACATCGTGTCCCCAATCCCTCTCCATGATGAAGGTTGTGAAGAAGTAGTGGAAAATGAGAAGTGGATGGGGGCATCATTGCTTTGCCTTCACTTTCATGACTTTTTTGTTAATGTAATATTACGTTTTTTTTTTTTTTTTT